>DWTO01000519.1:0-20709 GCA_018244755.1 Jemadia pseudognetus | reverse complement strand
AGAGGGGTGTTTATGAGATGTAGTCATACCCTGCGGTATGTCTAGACATCTGAGAGTAGAACGAAGCAGGTGGTACCTGATTATGGAACCCTTGTGCGGACTCTCCAAAATTTATCCGATAGAAAATTGCAAGACGAGCACAAGAGATTCTATTAAGCGACCGAAGTTTAGATTGGACGACAAATTCGAAACAACAAATAACAACAGATGATCAGTAATTGGGACGAATACATGTCGGGAAGACGGAGTTCGATGAAAGAGACTCCGTTTAGAGGTGAAGAAGTGAAGTACACTTACACTTGAATTTCACATGAATATGTAGATGTATGAATGTAGAAAGTTCAATTGGTCAACACCGGGAATGTAATTATTGAACATACGAGAATATTACTCAGTAAATGATGAATACATTTTAAATTTTGCGGATCACTTATATTTCTACAATAGTCTGCAGATATTCAATAAACAATTTTATAGGAGACAAATAGTTTATTTAATATGTTTGCAATATAACAGCACTTTCCGAGTTTATCGTTATACGTCTCATTTATGCAGATGAAGTTTCAGCGGATAAGTCTAAGATGCAAATGGAGCGCACACCCTCCCTCGGGATAAGCCGTTTTATATGAAGTCAGAGTCACCCTTGAATTAAAGTTTGCTTCAACTTTATCATAGAGGGATATTCATTCTTCTTAAGCGGAAAATATACCGATGAAAGTTTTTAATGACCCTAGCACCTGTAATAACCAATATAGAGAATACCGATTATGACTTTTCTTCACTAAAAACTGACAGTTTTTTTAAAGTAAATTAACTAGTTAAAGAAGAACGGTTAGAAGTAAATTGCAATATAATTAATAAACCACTATAAAAAATAAAGTTTATACCTTCCAAAATAATTTTGTCGCCGTGGAATTTTTTCGAAACTTAAGCAGATACATTTGACTGATTCTGTATCGTACCGAGCGGTAAAGTTTGTTGACAATGACTGATGCGAGTCTTCTGCTTCGTCCACGGCAAATGCGCAATTTTCAAACGCGCCATTGAAAAGGACTAAAGTTTCTTAGTCGCTCCTTTCGCTATAATGTAACTCAGTTTTCAGACACTAACACAATGCCCGACCCACTTTAACTTTACCATAAAAGGAAATATTTTGATATAACGTCGATCGGTCCAAAACTTTTGCGATGACATCTTTTTGCGTCCCTTGGAGACACTTTTAGATACAAGTTGAGGATTCTTCTTGTACAATATGCTCTATTACGATACTACAAGTTCAAACGATGTTTCTAACTTATTTCACGATTGTTAATGCTAAGTTACCTGATAAGGAAGTAGCTTTCCAGTTAAGTCAAAAATGATGAGTAAATAATTGTTTTTGTTACCTGTAATAAAAAAAACATATATTAAATATGGCTATATTATTACAATAAAACGATTTGTAACAGTTCTAATACTATTTCACATAATTAGATTTTAACGACAGGTCCCTTATGAAAAAATGTATACAAATAATATATACAATTAGTATACCATTCCCGCAGAATCCCCTAAATTACTTATCATAGATTCGTTGATTTTATTAACATCTATTATTTGAAGCTTCTAAAGTACATACGTTGCTTCAGAAATTTCCTAATGAGTTTCGTTTAACGACTTTTAAAACATATGTATGTAAAGCCGGGTAACAGAATTTATTCAAATATTGCCAATACTTACAAACTAATGGATACCTGACGGTCGGACATTTAGTTTAACTAGACACTCCCAGCACTGACGGAGGTAAATTTATCTCGATTAGCTTTCCTTTTGACGTTATTCTATACGATTCCCGCCGGGCAGGTCTCGCGCTTCAGCGGTGGTTCGTTTCACTTATATCTACTGTAAAGCAATATTTATGGTTTTCTAGTCTGAAAGGCACAGTTGGTAGGTGCGGCACTAAATTAGAACCGACCATCTTAGCCTTCAGATGTAACGCGCCTGTGACCAACTTAGTCCATCATCATTCGCACCGCTTTCGGTGACGGCGAGTTGTGCAACTCAACTCACCGAGTATTTGAAGTTCGAATTTCCTCTAGCGCGGTGTTATGCAGATAGACGTCAGAGTCATCCTTAGAACACTCTCCGGGGGGTTGTTTAAAGACCTGAGTCTTGCTGATACTTATAACCAGGCCGAATCGTTGGCACGAAGCCACATTGGGTTTCTGGGAGCTGGTTTCGGTATGTCAAGGTAGGACAATCGAATATTAATAATATGGGCTAAAATCGTCCCAGCTACCGAGAGCAGAGAGATGCCTCTGTACGAGCTGTAGTTAGCTATATCTAGCATATAAGAGCCTACATATATATATGCGATAATTATACCTAAATAAAATTAAATTACGACAAACAAACAACAAACATGTCATTCCTTAACCCAGTTCAATAAGGAAAAGTAGAAAAAAATAAAAATAAAAGTAGAATATAATAAGTTAAGGTGCCTACTCGTGAATCAAAAATACAGGTCAAGTATCGTAGCAACAATTTCAACTGAGTTGGTTTGCAAATCGCAGCATGATTTGTGCGGAATATGACGCTGTTGCCAGGCGCACTTACTCGTAGGTACTAGTACATGATCATTATTATAAATCATTTTATCGTTCCAACGTTGCACGAAGGTCTGCTCTCAGAATGAGAAGTGTTAAAACAGTTAGTCATAGTAATTTTATTATTAGGTGCCGTATTAATAAAAGTAATTAAATTAAGTGAAACATAATCTTTATATTAATTAGTACCTCAATTAGAAAACCATTTAATCTAAAAGCAGCAATTTTTTTGCGATAGCTAACATCACAACAAACCTGAACTGCGTAAAATACAACTCTGATACTAGCTGTTACGTAGTTGAGTTCCATAGTATCAGTCGAGATGTCACGTGAGTGACAACTAGGAGTAGGGTGAAGGAAACATCTCAACGAAATGGACTCTGAATGTTTCTGACAAATATATTTGAGCAGAATCTTTTAACATATAAATTTACTAGATACTCTATATATATTTGTTGTTACTGAACATTATACAATTATATAATGCTTGTTGTAGATTATTTAGTCGAAGTTTGTCTAACATTACCGCATATTTCTAAAGGTTCGTGATATAGGTACAAGTATTTCGAATTTTATATTCTTAGAGTCTATGAGTGCCTACGATTGCTTGAATATTTGGCAGTGTCCCATATTGACACTGTAATCAATTTTGAGACGCGATCCTTACATAACGGATGTTTAGTTGATGTCTACTTCAAAGAGTCTATTAAATTACATTCACATGTAGAGTCTACAGTATGGAAACGTGGGGGATGAGATTATTAATTTATTTAACTTCTCGTATACAGTGATGTACTCGTATAAGAGACACATATAAGAAATTAGAAATCTCTTCCAGAAGCACCAGATAGTGTTATAATAAAACAAACATACGTATAAGAAATTAGAAATCTATTCCAGAAGCACCAAGAATGGAAAATGGAAATGGCTGCATCCGCGACTTCGTTCGCGTGGAATACTAAAATAAAAGTATATTTCTAACATTCTAAAATTACAGTAGCCTAAGTTGCTCCTTTTTAAATCAGCTATCTGCCAGTGAAAGTCCCGTCCAAATCGGTCCAGCCGTTCCAGAGATTAGTCGGAAAAAACAGACAGACATAAAAAGACAAAAACAGTAAAAAAATGTTATTTTGGTATACGTACCGTCTATACATTCATATGCATTTAGTAAAAAGTGGTCATTATTATTACAAACAGATACTCCAATTTTATTTATTTGTATAGGTTTGCATCTTGTTAATGTTAAAGCGAAGCTTGTTGAGAAATGTTTTTCCTGATACTTATTGAATGTTTATGCAACATACCAAAAGAAACATTACTGTCGATTTTCATATTTGGAGATTCAGAAGAATTCGTGTAAGCAATATTTTTCGTGAATCTGTCCTTATTCCCTTGTTACGGTGGACATGTGAATAATCGAACCTGACTGGTAACTACATCTACGTTTATAATAATCTATTCACACCAACCTACAAATTATTTTTTTATGTGTATGTACATAATAATATGTATGTCTTCGTAATTAAGGATTTTGGTGAATGAAAACATTCCTAACTAATTAAGGCACCAAAGACAGACTAGTTTGGCACTGAGTCTAACGCGTGTATTGACTCCACGCCAAGATGGTACTCGTTTCCGTTGATTATGGTTTTAGTAGTTTTTTGACGGAGGTTTCCTGTCGGTGCTTTGGAATGAATAACGTCGTGCAGGCTTGTTAAAAGGCAGCACAATTGCTGGTATTTTTTGTGTGCGTTGTTTTTGACACGGGTTGTAATATCGTCATACCTACGTGTGTTTAGAACGACGTACATATTTTTTTCAGTTCCAATTTCACATCCGTGTTGATCACAGTCTCGTGTTCGTGTTACAATAAACTGTTAATGTAACATCACGCCTGAGATCCCCGAAAAGGTAGACAAAAGAATGTAGTACCCTCCCGCTTTTCACCAGTTACGTTTTCGTCCCACTATAGAATAGGTGATGAGTCATACCCCGGGCACGTTTCCAGCCTCGAGCCACCCGTAGAAAATCTAAATTACCAAAATGCAGTAATGCCTGGTTTCAACCCACTAGCTCTCGATCGACAGTCGCGCTAACAACCAAGACTACCTACAAGGCAGGCAATAAACTGAAAACAAGCACAAATGGTTCAAGCAGGTAATTCGTAACTCTATTATAAATTTTTGTAAAGGTCAAGGACATCATTCGCTTTCCGATTTTAAAGGAACACCCGTGTTCTGCAACGAAGCAGTAAGAGCATTGATAATGATTTGTAATGTAAAAACTTTGATATAATTTTTTGGTATTATATAGGAGTTTATTGAAGTTGCATTTGATCTGGTACACTGAGAACATAATTGTTTTAATAAAAACTGGTTTATGATTTCAAGAAATATGTTTTTACAATAATGTGTTATAATTAAATGTCATTAAGTATGTTACATATTGAAATTAAGAATTTGAGGAATGTACGTATAACAATGGAATTAGAATTTTCATGAAAGTACACTTTTTATTCCCTTAAACGTGCCTTTTCTCGTCGTCCTAAATTCTGTCGGGAAAAAATAGAAATGTAAGAAAACAAGACCGTTTCATGAAAATATTTTCAACAAATATACGATGAAACCGTTTTTATTTCCTACTTACACAGAGAAATGAATGTACAATATTGAAGATGTAGATATTAACATGTCCATGAAGAGAATTCCAAATAAATTATTCAAAATATATTGTTTGTAGCTTGCTATTAGCAACGGTTGTTTTAAATTGTTAGTCTACGAAGTCATGTAATGTAGGTATATTTGATGAACCCGTTAGTTGTAATCCGAACGACGAACGATGACCTGATCTGCAAGAAGGCTATTGAGATATTATATACAAAAATACATCAATATAAAACTTTATGCACTTTGTATTAGAGTTTGGAGATTTCTTCGAATAAGTCTTTTGATACTGCCATGGCATATGTCGTTGTCTGTTCAACAAAAATGACAACATTAGACGAAAACACAACGCCTTAATTAAAAATATAGCAATAATTCAACATGTTGGTCGTTCGTATGTTTTCTGCTCGACGACACTGTTCACTGAACCTTTTACATAAGGCAAATGATTAAAATCTAGTCTGCATTTATGGCTCGCAAAATTGAAGTAGAATCATCTCATTTTCACTCACAGTTAAAATGTTATATGGTTACTATTGGTATTTGATTTAGTCATAGAATCATACTGGGATTAGTAACGACAACATATTTATGATCGCATTTACGACAAACCCTGTTTGCTCGAGGTTTTGCCCACTGTGAGGACTAGACTATGTAAATCGGTGCATAGTACAACGCCGATACAATGTTTTGAAGCCAAGATTGCATTAGAAAAAGGTACCTACACCTAAAAATCTACATTAATCAAGTTCAGGCGAAACGTCTGTTATTTTAATTTCGTTGTTATGTATTTGCACAGTCTAAGGGACATGAATGAACTGTATAATTAACAACGTACTTCAGTCTTGAAACGTTATATTTTGGACCGTGGTAGAAATAAAGATAAGAGAACAGTGCGCGTTCTAATAATTATGTTACGTTATCCCTCAATTGTATCGAATATTACGTGCTTACCGCCACTTATCTTCGTTGTGCAGAACGTCGGAATACAACATCTTAAACATTAAATTGAGCATGCTCAACTTCTAATATCTCAAAACAAGTTGTGTCGTGTGAAGCAGGTGCTTCAGAAAGTTTTATCAAAAAGATAAAAGTTTTATCAAAAAGTTAACTACCTCGTTGGTCGTGTTTTCTAATTTAAATTTTGTAGTAGTGGCTCGGAATCTGGATATGTGCCCGGTGCATGGCAATAGACTCACCCCCTATTCCATGGTAGGACGTAAACGTAACTGATGAAACGTGTGAGTGTTCTACACCCCTCTGCCTACCTCTTCGGGGATAACAGGCGTGATGTTACGTTTATACTATGAATAATTTTTTAAGTTTTAGCTATAAAAGCGAGCGCGTTTTCATTAGCAACTAAAGCGTGGTTTTGAGATATTTAACTATAATTTTTATTTTTCTTTTTAGTTTTAATAACTATAAAACCATGGTTCTTAGTATTTTAAACTATACTTTTTTATATATAATTTTATAATTTTTATTTATATATCTAAATTTGTGATAAATTGATTAGAAAATCATTCTTTAAATTGCAAATTATATTATAAATTAAATTATAGTTTTTCAAACTAAAATACATACGTATATCGCGTTTTTATTTATTTTCTATCGTTCACTTTTTTGTCCTTGTTTGTTTAAATGTTAAAATAGTTGTTTGTAGTTTTAAGCATTAAGCATCATAGCATTAATAGCGAAAGATTATTCTTATCCTTATATCGACATCGTAAAAATGTTTATAGACTTCAGTACGCCTTTTCAAATAGCATTTGCGGATAAAATACAGAATACAGTAACAGGTAAAGAGAAATCATTCAAGTAACTCTTTTGTCTCTGTTGCATACAACGCTCACATGTACCTACCTAGAGTTTATGTGCAAGTATTGTTGGAGGAAGGACTGGTTCAATTCAAGGGCTCGGCTGTTTTATTTCCCATTATTCCTCCTTAAAAAGAATTAATCCTAACCAAGCTTAGTTTCTGCAGCGGGAAGCTCCACGAAAACTGGATTACGATTTAATCACGTGCTTTATGTATTACTATGGTATTAATCTGGGCGGTACGGGTTCTCCCTAAAGCACATGTAATCCGTCACACTACTGCAATACAATGGTAGTATATATTCGAGCGAGTGGAAAATCCAGCAAATTTTTAAATAGGTCACGGACCTTGTGGTATCCTAATGTGTTATGTCTTCGTGCCAAACATTTCAGTTGTCACAAATTTTGTACAAACACAAATTTGCAAAAAATATAGCGATGCAAAAAAAGACAAATAGAATTATTGTTATGTATACAAATAAAAACTACATAGTTTTTTCTAATTTACTTTTTCTAGTAGTGGCTCGGGGTCTGGAAATGAGCCCAATGTCTAACAATAGGCTCATCTCCTGTTCTATAGTGGGACGTAAATGTAACTGGTGAAACGTGTGAGTGAACTACACTTCTCTGCCTACGTTTTCGGGGATTGCAAGCGTGATGTAAGCTTTAAGTTTCCATTAATTTTGACTGCAGCTTATATTTTTAAGGATAAGAATTTTAAAGTATTTGTGTTAATTACGATATTTATTTCACATAAAAATTATATAAAATTAAAACAGTAATTAACGTTAGCGTGTTTGCTGGTCGCGCTTCCAAGTAATTTTATTAACTTCGGCGTTTTTCATTTACGGTTCGCCCTTCATTGGGTACCATAGATATTCTAATTATCCGCTTTAATTAACTCGGCTTAAACAGAGCTTCAGGCACTCGTAACAACAACGCACTGTCATAATTCAAATACCTATATATTTCAACGAAAAAATCCATCTGTTGTTCTATTATTGGGCACGGGTCACTTAGAATAGGTCTCGCCAGATACAGTGTAGGGACAGATTACTGAGTAGTCCATGTTCTGGTTGGTTGTTGTATACTTACAGTACATTAAACAGGTTTTATTTACTACGCTTTTTTGTTCACTGTAGCAATATATGCTTAATTCTGAAAATGCATAGATTTGTAAAATGAGAGGTTCCTGCCAGAGTATGAGCCAATACAATACAATAAGGTGTGGTAAACTTATACTGAGTGCGGTTATTTTACAGAAAGGTTTCCGCATATGACAAAACATATGATGGTTTTACTTGCTTAGGTTCCATATTAGGTAGTAATTTTTAATTTTTAATTGTAATAGTAATATTCCCTTGGCGGCGTCATTGGATACCGGTCGATGACCAATTTGTTTGTCAGATTTTTTCGAATCCTTTGTAAAGCATTCGAAGTCGTTGGACAATTATGACATAACGTTGACAGACAAAACCGAGTAATTAACGGAGCATACAAAGCTTAGAAATTTGAAATTGGCCGTCAACTATTCAAGTTTCACCGTACTTAGCGTTGCATAACTTTACAGATCGCTTACAAGTGTGCTTTCAGTGTATTATTTATAATAAAAGCATAGAATAGACGGTGTTTACAAGCGGCCGCTTCGGCGTATGGATATTTGCAACTGAAATCGAACAAGGACCTCAAAGCAAGCATCAGACACGGTACAGCGTTCGTTAAATTCGCATTTCTGATACAAGCAGGGCTTTTTTAAAATCACAAACTTTAAAGTCGAGTAGAGGAAGTTTTAAATGAGTAATGGAAATATTTGTGGAAGATAACGAGTGCCACCGTGTCGTTGTGGATATTAACACAGTTGAAAATAATGAACGAAGTTGAGTCGGATAGTGCTCGGTATCTGCATATCTGTGAAAGTTTTTCCACCTCGCCAGAACAAACACATTAAAGCATCCCGCGTTCACGTCCGGAGGCAAAGCTCGAAGGCGAGATAAACTTGGTGTGCTGACGTTGATTTATCTCTTCGTTTGTTTGTTGGAGACAGCCGGCTCCAGAGTCTGCTTCATCCGGGACACCGGTAGAGATAACGAGTCTAATGCACACTACAAATTACCCGGAGATATTGCCGCGCAGACGCGGTGATTCACAACTTGCAAATTCGGGAATACATTTTTGTTATCGCTAGTACGCATCTCGGCTTACTGTACATGTAAGACATATGTTAGATTCGTAACTGGTGTGTACATATTCCCGCATTAAAGTTTTGGGATACCAAACATCTCGACAAAGCCAGAGCGGGCAAATTTGCCAACTCGGTTTAAAAGTGACATTCTTGGTTTGTTAACGTTGATTTATTTTTCTCCATTTATTCGTCGAAAACTTGACTTCTGTTCGCCATCTTCGGAAGTTGGTAGAGTTAAATTATTTAAATAATAAATAAAAGTAAAATCACACCTTATTGTCTGTCTAGATGGGCAGAAAAGTGAAGTACCTACACTACCACGTTTCCCTAGTTATATTTATGTCCTACTTAGGTGGCGAGTCTATTGTGTAGTATAGTATAATATGTAGTAGAGTATAGTGTATGTATGTGTGAGTGTATTGTATTGTCTATTGTATCCTATATAGCCTGTTGTACCGGGCAATATCCCACAAATTTCTACTGTGAGATCTAAATTAGAAAAATCTAATAATACTCTACCCGGAATTTAAATGTAGGACCTTTCGATGAGAAGCCGCGCTCGCAACCACTACACCACCGATGCAGTCAATAACAAAACTCATTTCATACCGATTAGCACAGCTGCTGGAACCTTCATTGTACTTGTTATAATAAAACGCTTTGTCTAGTGTTTATGTGAAATATAAATACATAATATTACGTAGCACAAATGGGGTGATATACCTACACAACATTTGTAAAATTTAATAAAAATGCGTTGTACAGATATTTATTGATCAATTAATATTAATATCGACAAATTAAGCACAATGAATGCAATTTAAAATCCTTTGCGTGTTTAAACATTGTGCGAACATTATTGATCAGGAGGACCGCCCACACTGTGGTGTCACGTCCATAGTATTGCATTGTATCAATTATGATAATCGTGCGAGTTGTTTGCCAGACGAAAATAATAAAATATTTATTCAGACAATTTTAAAGCTCGTGTTCATAGGAAGGTTGACGAAATATGGAGTTACGATTACATCGTCTCATTTCTGTTACTTAGGTGTTTTATGTTAGATGTGTCACAAAACACTTTTAAACAAAACATTAAATTGAATAAACACAAATAATTTATAAGAAGTAACCATAACACGCACAACCCGCATGCCCAGCGTGGGGTTTACGGGTATAACCACGCAGGGAAGGCCCATGTCCAGCAGTGGACTACCGCAGGCTTATGATGATGATGAACCGGAGATCGACATAACGTACCTACATATTTTACAATATTTGTGACATTTGGACGAAAACCAATCATCTATGATAACAGAAACACGATATCGCCACGTATGTACATATACAGCGGAGTGGTTTGTGACAAATGAAAATGAATAAATAAATTTGAAGATGAAGACAAACATAACTCTAATGTGACTAAACGAAAAAGTATCTATAAGGCATGAAGTCATTACAAATGCGTCATTATTTATTGAAATTTATAATCAAAACCATCACTGTAATGATTAGGTTATAGAAGTCCCTGTGTCTCTCTAGCTCGGGACAAAAATTACGGTATCTCCTGCCTGTCCTAAGAGGCGACTAAAAGGAGGCTTCCGGGGTCGCGAGCGGTTAGAGTGGGGACTCGAACAGTGCAGGCACCTATTCTGGGAAGGACGATGATGAGCGGCTACACACCGTTGTAGGAAACGGCAGGCACGGGAGGAGGCATACACAAGTCTCTACTTGGTTGTAGAGCCAAAGGGGCGCCGCGCTACAAGGACATTGGTGCGTTCCGTGGGAGACCCCGGAGTCTTCCTATTAGCGTTGAAGGCCACCGAGGGCGGTTATCGTGAAGCAAAAATATCACATAACCCGATATCTCTACCAGATATCAAGCACTTTTAAGCATTTTTAAGGTTTCTTCCCAATATAAAAAAGGTATAGAAAATATCAATATTTGATTGAAACTGCGTTGCAGAATAATACTAAGGAGAAATGAAATAAATTATAGCACTACAAAACGACCGACATCCAAATCAGAAAGGCTGTGTTAACGGCCTTTCTGAAGAAACCTATGTTATAGTTCTCTTAATATGCCTAATAGGAAAGTCTAATATGCGCACATTTCTGATATGAATTGACTAATTCATTGGCCGTGTTGGTCGCAAGCCCGACTGCCTATGCCTCGGGTCGGGCACTATTGGTTTTTCTAACTTAGATTTCCTAGTAGTAGCCCGAAGTCTGGATACGCGCCCGATGTAAGGAAATAGGCTCAACACCTATTCCATAGTGTGCCGTGAACGCTACAGATGAACGGTGGGAGTGTACTACACTCTACTGCCTAACTCTTCAAAGATTACAAGCGTGATTACGTCCTGATTAAAATCGGTTGCATTGACAGTAGCGGCCCTTTGTGACCGCTCGCTGTTCGTTTGCTTCTCTCTTTACGTAAGCTTAAACGCGACTATAATTTCAATGGGTTAATAAACTGTTCCAACGTGGCAGGTAACCCGTCCACGCGGCTTCATAAATAACTTCGTAAAATGAATTTCTTGAAAAGGCCGACCAAATTATAAGTTCACGTGTTTGGCGGAACACGCCACCCGAAGCAGTCACATACATAATACTTACCCGCTTTTGTATTTATTACAATACATTTTTGTAGTTGGAAAAACACTGGTGAAAATGTATGTGTTTATTTTTTAAGTATGTATGTACGTATTTAGTTTAAATTGCGATTGTGAAGAAAATAGTAAAAAAAATTAAAGTTGTAGCGTCGGTACATACCTATGCGAAAGCGTATTTTCTCCTATTCCTTTACATGCATAAAGGCTTCGTCCGTGTCAGGGCGGAGTAAGGATACATTCCCCGATCTGGTGATGGGATACAAGGTGCGGCGTAGATTAATGCCCTGACCGAGTAAAGCAGAGAAGGTAGTGCAAGATGTGACCTGCGATCCCTACCCTCATGCCCAACACGGGGATTATAAGTATAACCCCCAAGGAGCGATGTAAGTCCAGCAGTGGACTGCAATAGGTTAATAATGAAGATGACGTACGCAGACATCATTTCAAAGAAATAGGTACAAGTGTGTTTGTTAACATAACATAACTATTATCGTTGTTTCTTACATTTTTTACTCCATGCAGTTTTGTTCTATTGCTCGATGCACAAATTTGTAATAGTGTATGTGTAATGTATCTTTATTTTCCCAAAGTACTTACTAAAAATAACGGAAACGTAACATATAATCTTTCATTACGTTCGATACAGTTTTAAATGTGTCAAAGTAAAAAACTATTACCACACCATAATAAAAATATTTTAGTGTATGTAGTTATGACAAGCGCCGTCACAACTAATAAATTGCAAACGCTACTTTATGATGTTCACATACACAAATATTTGTACGAGTACATGGAGATGAAAAAAAATTGAACGTTTTGAACGAGTGAAAATGGAACGTTTTCAGGAGCAAACGGCCAACAAGACTGTTGACATTCGAGTGATAAATAACTGTTTCGAAAGCCAATATTCAAAATTACACTGGTTGAAAGTATGCTCAAAAATAGTGAAGTGACGTTTCAACAGAAATGCAACGAAAAACTTGTTCGACGGACATTGATGGATGCGAGCGAGTAACGCTGCGATTTTTAAGTTAAATTCACACTGAACCGAAGTTGCGCTTTTGACGCTTTTATCTCGGTTCGGTTCTCTACTTTTGTGCTTAATCATACAATATAAGGTGACTTTGCGCTTTATATTATTCAAGAGTTAAGACCTTTTCTTGAACAGATTATACGTAAGAGTGTATGTATGCATGTATGTATACCAGTCTCATAAGTTCATGAATCAAAAATATATAGGTTACATTAGACAGTCACTATAACTAGGTCCAAAGTAATATTTACTATGACGTCCGTTTGACAAGAGCCCAGCAATGAGTTACAAGGATTTACTAACATGATTCGTGTGAAATATTCCCGAATACTCGTACACTACCCGAAATGGAGTTTTTATTATTGAGCTAAAAATCTCAAATTTATTGTAAAGACAGACAGCAGCTAACTGCAATATTGACGAAAGTTTTATAATAGCGGTCACCTGGATAGGGGCTTACCGCGCTCAATTAGAGTTTATGCCACTACAAAGTCCATTCTTTAGTGCTCCGCTATAAAATGCCACCGTACCACCTGTAACCTTTGTGGGTCTTTTCCTCCTTAATTATTTAAATAAGCTTAAAATTGCTCTCAAGAAAACGAAAATTAAATTATCTATAGAGGTAAATTTGCAACGTTGGTAGCTTCAAATCGCTGGTTTACGGGGAATAAATTGATCGCGTTGAATAATCTTGTGTGTAAAGATAATGAAATTTAATTCAGACACAACTTGTAAGGAGTACAGTAAAAACTTTTTGTGCCAAACGGCTTTACATATACTATGAATATAGATAACTATGTGATTATACATAGTATAAATACCGCGTGCAAATTGTCCCGAAATACAACAGTATTGTGTAAATTATACTGTACATAATATTACATAATACTTCAATTACAACTACAAGCCCTAAGATCAATGAAGGTATTCTGTATTTTTCGTTTAATTAATCATCTAGCTCTATTAGGGTTTTTGACTGTTTGGGCTCTGTTTCTCTATTTCGGTCATCATAAAACACATTTATTGGAACAGTAAAACTATACAATTCTACAAACAAATGTTTGAACGTTTTTAAAATCTGAAAGCACATTTTTATTATTATAAAAAAACAATTGCGAAACAAATTAAGTATTGAAACGTGGGAGGGTACTACATTCCTCTGCCTACCTCTACGGGGATTACAGGCGTGATGTTACGTAATATAAAAACTTTCTTATTTTCACAGTTTAAATGGTTGTTATAAAATGGTAATCATCTCCAGCTAAGCGGACGTGTGAAGCGGCTTTAATCTCTTATCTAAATACTTTGTCCCGTGTCCACCCGCGCTGGGATCATGGCAGCCGGGATTAATTAAATTCGTTTAACAAAACATAAAAATACCGTAATTAATTGTTTATTTAACAAACTCATGAGACTCACCCACACGATCCGACAATCGTCAATAAATATCAGGAAATTACATATCAATAATATCATAAATAAACACCCTGATTCATCAGCGATTAAAAGCAATATTAGCTATTCAATATTGCCCATGTAACTTTTCACTTGATCATTGTTCAATTGTGTTTTTTAATTTTCCAATACCAAACAATAAATTGCTGGCTTGAAAACGGCTACCTAGCCCGAGAACGCGGTCTCGTGAAATTCTCGAACAATGATTAGCATGCCAAATGAATGATGACGTGACCTTTAAAAAAATCATATCATTAGCCCTATGCGACATAATAATATGTTTAATGCCCGTGGCATTCCATTCTAATTATTTCAATTCAAAATTGCATTGTGTTATTGGATACGATTTATGGTTTGTATTTACCACTGAACGGATGGCTTCCATGCTTGTTTACAGTTATAATTGTAAACTTACGAATACCTCTTCATTTATAGAGTTTTGTGAAATCTATATCAGAATGTCTATTATTCAAGATTTTAGTTTAATTTTATTCCCATTCAATGAAGCGTTTATAATAAGCGGCAACGAACTAATTTCTGTACCCCACCCATCACAGTTGGTTTCACTTAACGCCTCAGGCGAAATCCATATGAACGGAAGAATAAATAATAGCTTCAATTATATTTTCAGTTTTATTTACGAGTACAAAATTAAATAGTTTAAATCCCTCAGGAGAACAATATCTTCATGTCTCCATGGAGTCCTAGTCGGTGATTACGGAAGACATTAATACGGGGATATGTCAATTACACGCATTTAGCAAGGGGTGCGATGGGTTGAATTAGTGATGGTCATCAAAAGGGGTGTGTTTGGGGTAAATTTTTCGTATAAAACATCCCCTACAAGCGCAATTATTACTTTGATTTATGATGGCACTTTTGCATAAGCCGACTACCTTCCCCTGGGATAATGATCCGTGTTTCAAATGAAGATTTTTGGTATTAAAAGTTGGTTATGATGTTCATATTGCAGCACTGTGAGCGAAATTGTGTGAAACACACAAATATTATTACTTTAAATTTTCTTTTATTTAATAGTATTGTTAATGGAAAGAGTGCGAAATACAATTATAAGACTAATTAATTAATAAATAAAATTAGTATTGCACTCGGCTGAAATCACGATTATACGATATAATGCGATTACTTATATTATATTAAGCCTCCAAATAAAGGAAGGTCTGTTGTGTTAATAAATGTTGTGATGTTATACAAATTTGGCTTTTTATAGAGTGCAATTTCAACAACTTGCTGACGACAGACATCTTCATTGTCAATGAAGTTGTGATAAAAATTTAATAAGCGCGTATCGTACCACTATTGTATGTTACTTGACGAAACTTATAAACGAAATTACGAGAGCTCTGGAGTAAAATAATAGGTAAACGATTTAACGTTAAACATTAACTCAATACGCATTTAATACAATGTAGCTACCGCAAAATCAGTGGAACAAGTCGAACAGAATTCAACAATGTGTTAATGACGTAATACCAAGAGAATGATATGACGTAAAAACGATATAAATTCAAATGAAACAAAACTTATAAGTATTGTTGTGTTCATGGATCCTTATGTAAAGGAATTTATTAAAAATATTATGAAAATATTTCATACATAGATGATGGTACATTTTTAAAGTAAGATGCAATAAAATTAACTGGCAAATAATCACTAGTTAACGAATACATATATTTTACAGCGTTTTATAAACTATCGACAGTTTTATTTGAATTTTTGTAAAAAACGGTTAGTGTTAAGTACACTTGCATTTACAATCGTCAAAAAACTTTTAACGTCAACGATCATAAATTTTTCAGGCTAGTGAAAATTTATAGGTCACAGCCTATAAATTGCCACTTTAGTCTGGTTATTAGAAAAACCTTCACGGTTATTCTCGTGTTGTTTGCGAATTTAAACATTTTTGAATTTATCTCCCAAAGATACTTCCAGTATTTCTCTCTTCGTAGTTCGATTCACAAATGTCTATTTAATTATATTTACATTAACAAAAAAAATGTTCAAGTTTTTGAGAGTGTATAACTTCATGATATATTTCACATGGCTTTTAATTTTTATGTTTACTTAATATAACCACTTACATCATTTGGCTACCCGAAATAGAGATTCACTTTTTAAAACATTACCTTATGTATAGGAGTTCCCCAGAAGTCGTTGAAAAATATGTTCGATATCGGGGTTTGAGGCCGCAAGTCTCTGTTGTCTTTTATGGCACTAATATCGTCGAACACGAAGCCACAATACAAGCAGTTATGGTAGACCAGAATGCAGGCAAGGACGAGGATGCCTCCAAGACCGCTGCGTGGAGCTTCTGGCATTTCTTCCAAAGGCTTATTCTGTGTTGTCAACCGTCGTCTACTTCGGCCGGAGCGAGTTCTCACCGCCGATACCACTCCGCCGAACCTACATACTCCACTTACTCGGTCCATTGTTCATCACATCAATTTCCTACTCCAAACACAGTTGCCTATCACTAGATACTACTAAACCTAACTGTCCATTAACAAGTACCATCGGAATGAGAACCCGACACCTGGAATGTTTTAGCCAGCAAAACACGATTCTCTCTCAAGTTTTACTACACAATTTAAATAAATATTCGTCTAAATTACGGATTACAACAATACAGTACTTAGAAATACTAAGTTGTTATGAATGTTTACGTCACCGAGCAGCACATGTCACACTTTTTTATACAAATCGCATTTAATTTGACATTTCTCATCTCTCAACGCGACAAATACGAACACACCTACTCGACCAGCGAGTTCGCCGACGACTAGCGAGTGAGGGGCGGAGAGCGAATGCCGCGTCGAGTCACGTGACCAGTCTTTTACTGCGGGTCGTTTTGAGATCGCGCATGCGTTCCACAGATATTGGCGGCAAAATAAATATTGTTATGCCTGTTGTACGTATTGAGAAAAGTAGAACTTGTATTTTTTTTTATTTCTCGTAATGAAATCACTATGTGTAGGTATATACTGGAAAAAAGTTGTTTCATTTTTGTTAGGGATTGACTATAATATTAATAATTCTCATTTTAATTTCGCGACATTCCTATTTACTTAGAGAACGGCGTAGCATTAATATGTTTGATAAAAGTTTAATACTTAACGAATATAAATTCAAATTTGAATATCAATAAACTAAATATTATGATTACATTTTTGTAAGTGCAGGAGACTAAGTGGAAATTTTTGACGAAAAATCTCTTGGCACTCATTAATAAAATGTTAGGAATTTAGTACATAGTTCTATTACAGTATTACTATAATAATATTTTATATTCTATAATGTTCATCAGTAAAACATTGACCGCAGAAATGGTTCAAAGGGGTCAAATTCTTATTCAAACATTTTTGTCATTCAAATAATGGCTTATTGTGAAATAAGCTTTTTTTATGTTTTAATTTATTGTTTTTAATCTGTGTACAGACAAGAACTGAATTGAAGCTAGAATGTTATTGAAAACCAATACAGACATACGAGTAGTTGCGTTAGTATTTGTACGATAATGTCACGTTCGAAACTATATTTTGTGAATGTTTCTAGTTCTTACAGTCCTTAGTACCTATACATACATATATGTATAGATCCTAATATTATAATGCCGTTATTCGAAATATAAGTAATATTAATATCAATATATGAATTTATTTCTTTAAATTTATGTTTGAAAGATAATCTGCTATTCTCTCTAAAATGTAGAGTGCACGAACAGCTCTTTTTATTCTATATGCTTAAACTTTACAGTATGATAACTAAAAGTAGTGGTTGATTAATCAAATTTAGTCGAATTTATTATTTATAAAATTTTACAGTTAAACTTTATAGTTATGATAACTAAAAGTGATTAATTAAATTTATTCGAATTTTTTTATTTACTAAATTATTTATCATGTTTCGCATGTTTTAGTTTGGAAATACATGAGAGGCTACTTTAATGTAACTAAAAATGTAATTACTACTGTTTCGCGAAGTCTGACATTACCTTCCTTTTTCTGATGTAATAATCCTGTTCCGGTTTATTCTCGTATTTCCTCTCTTTCTTCAGACTCATTTTTTTCACTGAACGTAACGAGTTACGGCTTTTAGGCCCTTTGAGGTTAATACGTCCAACAGTTTCATTGAGCCGTGCTAATTATTTCCCTTCCGAGACCATTCTGTGGGAACAGTATAAAAATGTCTTTTTGAATGCGTTCGATTCCCTTCCTCATTGGATATTAAGCTTCGATTCCGAGTCTTAATGTGGGAGAGATAAGAGGCATTAAAAGAGAAACAGTATATCGAACGACGTATTATAATTATTAAGGTCTAAGAAAATTTTCAAATATAATTAGTATATCCAAAACTACGTAAACCGATATCGATTTTGTAAAAAACATTTGAAATAACGATAATTTCAGGGCCCTTAGATGAACATTAACTGATGATTATCACATTTTATCAACACTGAATATTACAAATAATTCAGCAACTAAGAGGGGACTGAATTGTTTTTTACATGGCTACTAGAAAAGTACATTAATATAAAATAAATATATGGAACTATAAACTGCATACAGTTTAAAATAGTACGTGTTATACGTGGAAAGCGAAAGCCGGCAGAAAATACGAACTGGTTTCGAAATAAACGTGTATGCTGGTTTAAAAAAAAACAAATAAAGCAATTCTAGTCCCTGGGGCTCGTGAATTCATACTTCAGTTTTTTCACAGCGGTTAGCAATAGTATCTGTACCAAAAATAGTTTAATGTTGGGAACCAATGAGTTTCCTTTTAGAATTAATGATTATAAATTTTATTGAGTGCTGGTATTCATATAGGGGCGGAGAAGGAATATATCACCCGACCTTATGTAAAGATACCAGGATTTTGTAAGAGGCGACTAAACCCGGCGCTGGCAGGTCGCGGTATTGCGTATTCTACCTAGCCAAGTTTAAATGCCTGGCCATTGACGGGCAACAGCGCAGCCGGTGAGACCAGTTGTACTCTGCAATTTCCAACCCGCATGCCCAGCGCGGGGGTTACGGGCAAAAGCATCTTAGGGAAGACCTATGTCCGAAAGTGGACTTAAACAGGCTGATGATGCTGTATTTAGAGCATGTTGTATATAACGTTTATATACAAAATACTTTTTGATAACATTTATAAGCAACAAATAACTGCGCTCATATTCCAGCTTATTTTTCCGGGGTCAATACGGGACATGTAGCTTCACAATAATAATTATCTTTATCTCATACCAAGATAGCAATCCTGTGGTCCACATCGATTGCTAGTAGTTAAACCTCTCTTATGTTAGTCATACGAAACAAATTAAAATAATAGTAACAAGCTAATGAAAATACTAATAAAATTAAAATGATAATAATAAGCATCTGTATTCGTTTTCCGGTGATATACATACATATTATAGACCATAACATGTGTGTTTCCACTTAAATCTGGCATTTGGCAACATCATTCCTAAGGGAGCGATAGCCCTGAAAAACTGGGGACTCGGGTGATTGATGAGGAACAGGGTTTAAGCACCGAATAAACAGACCCTCGCGCTCGTGCGATGGCTCTCAGGTGCCGCTGGATTTGTTTAAGCCCGCGCAGACGTCAGTGATCGAATGTTTGTAGATTTTTGTAGTTATAAAATTTTATTTTCTTCATAATATCTTTAACTGGTCGTGGTATGTGTAATATATTTAACCGGTCGTTAACAGGATAGCATTGATAGTCGTGTTGGTTGCTAGCACAACTGCCGATCGGGAGGCCCTGGTTTTAAATCCCGGGTCGTGCACAATTGGATATTCTAATTTAGATTTTCTACTAGATTCTCGGAGTCTGGAAACTTGCCCGGTGTATGGCAATAGACTCACCATCTATTCCACATTGAGGCGTAAATGTAACTAGTGAAAGGTGGGAGTGTGGTGCATTTCTCTGACCATCACTTCGGGGACTATAGGCATGATGTTATGTTATAAAATGTTTAATGAATATTACAATTAGCGAGTTTAGTTTGCAATACCCATATATATGGACGATTCCTTCACCGAGTGTAGGTACATGTTCTGACTATGGGTCACTGGTTAGCTAGTTATATCCTATAATATCGTGATTCTGTCTGAGGGCCGTGATATGTGTTCAGTAAATGAAGGCTTTTTTACCTTCCAACGCTGTATGATACAGCTATATTAACTAGTATGAGAAAAAAATTCAAATTTCATGGTCTAATGGACTACGACAACTTACAGCATAGAAATTTGTCTATTGAAAGAAAGAAAGAAAGAAAGAAAGCTTTATTCGTAGAACATAGCAGCACATAGATATACAGAAATTTATAACAATT
>DWTO01000518.1:0-20714 GCA_018244755.1 Jemadia pseudognetus | reverse complement strand
GTAGCGCCCTCTGGTGTCAAGTAGCTGAACTACACCTACCGGAATAATTTGGAATGCGATGTTTCTGAAAAAGCATTCCAGAACATTCATCAATGTATAAATACAAGGCGTGTGTTCGGCTGGGAATTCAGTTCGTGTTTGCGATACGAGTTAACATACGCGATACAAATATTAGTGGGAATTAAGTGTAACGTTTGCGATGTAATTAATTAATAAATTGTGTTCCTGCGATTTTTAATCGACATGTTTTATCTCTACGAAACCCGGTTCAAAACAATCTTTATCACAATTGGCTTCTCCTTTCTTTAATATTCTGAATCTGCATGGCATTTTAATGCTACAATGTCCTAAGCACTGTAGCACGTTCTCTATTAGCTGCGGTAGGGTTATTGAACCAATTTTAGATTTCTACTGGTGTTTTGTTGAGATCTAGGTATACTAATTGTCTAAAAAATTATTTTATAAAGAAAAAGTTAACCCGAACTTCGAATTTATATAAGAACACCTCACACACCGTCATCATACCCACTACTATATACCTGCTACTGAAACTATGTAGTACCATGCATAAAATAAAACGACCTTTTTGTACACACAATTTTTATTATCTAGAACACGTAATAAAATAAGACATTATGCAACATACATACGTCTCCTAGTTAAATTCAGTACGACTAAGACAACATGTACACACAATTATGGGGACATAGGACGCGGACGGAAAGTGGTTACCGTTCGCGTGTTGCCAGCACTACCGATACAGAGAGAGCGCGGACAGAGTAGCTACAATCATTACATACAAACAAATCTTCATTACTTCATTGAATCATTAAAAACGAATGTTTTATTAGGTACCGCTGTTTTCTTTAAAATTTCAGTTCATTCCTAACATAAGTATACATATAATATCGACTGAGATTTTTTCATTACCAATATTAATAAACAACATCAATAATAATAATATAGGTATTATAATGAATAACATATAACAAGAATTTTAGTCCGTTGCCGGTGTGTATCTGGTATCAAACAAAAGTTACTACATAGTGCAAATGTGTATTAACCAAGCAGCCTAAAACAGGCAGCGGGCGATGGCGCCACGTCCCGACGCGTCCATGTCACATACAGTACTACACCATCGAGTGACATTTTAATTTCTACAATAATAAAAGTTTGTTAATTCTGCTTCCACGTACAGCTGTAACTATTAAAATGTCATAAGTGGTTGATATTAGGAAAAGATTAGGTCGTGTGTAGAGGTAACAAAATTGTTGACTATCAGAAGTGAGTGGAGCGCATCGCTGCACGTGCCTGCAACTTCCAAAAAGCGTTTAATTAAAACTGCCCGCGAGCCCAGCGCTAGGCAGCGACGCGCCGCCCCACTCGACAGCCCATCTAAATACAAGTCGACACTTCGTTCAGTCTTCTCGTTGCACTCAGCTCATACAAAACATTATAAACCCTATAAAGTTGTAAGTATATGTACGATAAGTATCGACTACATCGTAGCGCGGGTATTGTGGGTTGCGAGTAGGCCGACGACTTTGAGAAACGGCTGAGGGCCGCCCAAATGCAGCTACTGCTTTGTGCATTTATAATGCACCATGATACTCTTTTATTTTATACTACATCTAACTATGTTCACACATCTTTCTATGACAGTTAATACACCATGATAATTAGTATTAATATTACATATTTTAATAAACATACAGTATTGATAAGTTTACAACAATTAAACCAACACATTTCGCGTTTTTTACAATTTGATATCGTTCATTTCGCTTACGTACCTAGCTGAAAAGGTACCTGTTATGGAGAAATTACACGAATATTTTTGTTTATTCTATTATGTTTAACGTAGAACAGGTTATTCAAATGGGGAACGACTGGTATCGAAATTACACAAGGAAATATGTATAACAGGATGAAGACGAGTAGCACAAATATGCGCTTTGGTCCTATGTGAGATTTATATTTGAATTACTCAGTTGACAGATAAAAGACTAAATATACAGACCCATTAAAACATTGTATTTGGACACCATCGATATCGATTAAACATTATAAATGAAAAAGTTTAGCTCTTATGCTTATTATTTAGGTCCTTAACTTGTGCTTAATACATTTGAAACACGTTCGCGCGCTCACCAGTCACCAAGCAGTGCCAACTGCCAAGTTCGCGTGCAACGCAACGTCACCATATCGATATGTTTTTTTAAAATCAACGCTGTGACTGACGTAAACAATTTACGTGTATAACGTTTATACAATTATTTGTTAGTAACTATGATATTAATAAGAAACTTTTATTTGCTAATTGGGAACTCGCCGGCACGTCTCCACCGTATGGTCCCGCAAAAAACTACGCTACTGTTTAGGGCTGTACCTTTTCCCAAGCGAAGTGACCTTTTCATATAGTCATTGTTACGGAATGATAAATAATATTCAAAACATTGTGCAAAAAATTAGGCAGTATGTACTTATAAGTAAATTTAAAGTAAAAGTGGAAGGTGTGTATTACAGAATAAAAAAAGTATAGAATCAATTATTTATAGTACTAATGGTTAGTATGTACCTAATTCAGTTAGTAATCGAGGACGGACCATGAAACATTACTTGAACAAACATGAAATTCCTTAAGCACAATATATAAAATTATTTTTAGTTGAATCCAGTTGGTGCGTAAATCGCAAAGGAACGTACATCAATCGTTAATTTGATTTTTTACTGCATATAATGAACACAAAAATAATATTAATAGAAATACCATACACTTAACAACCGAGACACCTGCGCAGTTCGCTGGTTTGATTTATCTATTTTTGTACATAGCATGATTACGTACTTACATACCTATTTGTTATATAGCAGATCTAGCAATGTCGGTTAGGTTTCCCGCTAATGTTTGTATGTAAGCAGGTGACGCTTTTGTTTACTATTTTTATTAATTAATTTTAAATTTTATACAAATATATTCATTTGGCCTTATTTCTGTGGATGACACTATTTAGAAGGCATCCATTAATTACATGAACTGATAATGACGGAAGGGATCTGGAAAAATCTCGATTAAAGGGAGCGGAATAAAAACTCACTTTAACTGTTAAATTCAAAAAAGGAGTAGGTATTGACGATAATATATTGAGAAGTTCCATCCTTCCAAGTCTTACCAAATCTGATCAATACAAAGGTTAATTACATAAGGATAAATTAACACTAGATTTATGTACGAGTATTGATTTTATATAGGTATCTACCACCTATTTTTACTGAAGTCAGCTAATTTAATTCTCTTCCATACAAAAAAATTGAAGCTTTTTGCAAAAAAATTGTTCCAACTAAATTTATTATTAAAAAGTTAATGGAAAACATTTTTTACATATAAACTCTTTTTTGAAATAAATTTTCCGCAAAGATTTTTATTGCATTTAGCACAAAGACTAACATCTATTTCGCTTGCATTTTAAATGAGTCAAATTGGCTCAGTCCGTAAACCAGTGTTAAATAAAACAATCATACGTTAATATTGGATATCCCTGCAATGAAGTCGCTTCAGTACCTATTAGATTACCAGTACATTATTAGGGTACTGACGTAACTGAAATAAGAAATTGATACAAAGGTATTTTTTTCAATTAGGTACATTTAAAAAATTCAATATTAACCTTTCATTTATTTTTAATCCGTACGGTTTTATTATACGGTGAGGAATTTATTTTAAAAAGTGGGTTAATGAATGGTAGAGGGTAGTGAGATAGTATGTCCTAGCTTGCGGTGGCGGAGGCGAGCGCGACGTCTGCGGGGCGGGGCGGGGCGGCGGCTCACTTGATGGAGCAGGCGAATTGCGCGCGCAGCCGCCGCAGAGACGCGGACGACGAATCGTTCTACACCAGCAAACAGTCTCCATTTGAGCACGTTTTAAATAACTGTACCTTAATATATCAACCTCGAAAGCTTGGGAGTAAATGAGAAGCTTGAAAATTAATAAGCGTCTATGAAGCTTGAAAATAACATTTGGTTGTAGCCTGTATTTGTACTGCACTTAGCGTACTGCACTCTGTCTACCCATTCGGGGAAATACTGGCGTGATGGTATATTTATACGGTGGTATAGTAAATTAATCCGGCGTCTTCCTTACAATCGCTGTACGCACCTTAAAGCGCGCTGCAAGAGGCGCCAGCGCCTCGTCTCCGCCAGCTGCGTTGTCATTCTCTACGTCGCCTGCGGTTTATAAAACCGACATGTTAATGGTTAAATTAGCGCACTTAGGTATTGCGTCCACTTATTGGACATTCTCTTTTTTATTAAGCAGTGTTGGCCTAGTGGTTTAGATTCCAACCAACATCGGGGGGTCTGGGGGACCTTATAAACTTATATGCGTTTTAAAATTTGAATAACACCAGTTGAAAAGATTCCCTGAAATAGTTCTCTGAGGCGTGTGATCTCTGCCTACCCGTACTAGGCCAGCTTGGCAAGACTAGAGCCTTAAACCTCTTATGATGCTGATCTAATTTTCTAAACGATTTTCCTCTCCTTTGCGTCTTTGCGAAAGTTACGAAGAGTAGAACTCTTCGTAACTTCAACCAAATAAAAAGCCATATGTCTTTCTCATTAAAGAATCGAAAAGCTAATCGTTACGAGCGAATGAGTCCAACTTTTCGAGATTTCAAATTATTGATTGAAAAGACCAACAATCAGAAATGTATGAAGGCTAATCATTACCTACTCTTCAGTTAACAGCCAGCTTGTTCATTGTACTAACATAGAAGCAAATATATCAAAGCCACCCGTATCCGTATCTGATTAACAGAATAATAGAAGTGTTAAAACCAACAAGTTAATAAAATTAAAACTTGTTACCCATATTTGTTATCTTTGCATCGTAATGAAAGAGCGCAAAAGATTCGTGCGATTCACACGTACCAGGGGCAATCACGTTGGAGGCGCAGGCGGTGAGCAGGCGCGGGGAGTGCGCGGGCTCGTTGCCGTTGTCGTCCGGCTCCGAGCGCGACGCGCTGCTCTCCCAGGCGCCGCCCGACGCGCTCGACGCGCCCGAGCCGCCGGAGCCGACGGATCCGCCCGATGTGCCTGTCGTGTATATTATTGTGTTCAGTCCTTTAATTGACACTTACCAGGAGACAAGATCCAAGGACAACTTACTGTCGGTAGGCTCGGTGCGATCCGTTGGATCCGTGGGCTCTGTTCGACGACTGAGCGAGATGCTCGGAGACGAGTGCACGGCCGCTTCGGACGAGTCCAGTTCCAAAGACGACTGCGATGCGCACGATGCTTCCTCCGAGCGCGACCTTGAACGGGAGCGCTCCGAACGTCTGGAACAAGCGGATGATTCCGATCCCGATTCGTCCGCCTCCTGCTCCATTATTTGCTCCTGAAAAAGCAGAATTTGACAGTTTAAATGATATGTTAATATTAAACAAGTTATTGTAATAATTATCTTTTAAAATTCAGATTACGTACACCTGGATCAGCATTCTTCGATAGGTCTGGACGGAGGCTTGGTTCCTCGCTTGAACTGCCTTCATCTGAATTAGGAATGTCAAGACATTGTTATGAAGATCACTTATTTACAAAACAGTGCCATGTTACGATATATCACGCTAGGAAGATGTCGTGATTGAGTAAGTGTTTAGATCACTGACCTTTCGAACTTTTATTTTTCTGAAGCTTGTTTTGCAAGAGCGGATAGAAACCACGCGCGGTTGCATTATGCGGCTCATACTGCAATATCAAGCGGCAGTACTTAAGGGCTTTCGCGTACTGCCGGCGCATTATTGCCGACAGGAACTGTAAATAAAATCGAAAAAAGACTCAAAATAGACTTGCACAAAATTTGAATCAATAAACACATGAAGGATAAGGACCTCGGCCAAAAACTCGCTGGGAGCTGATGTTGCATCGTTGCCGTCAGAGCAGTCGGGGCTGGTTGAGTGGCGATTGGCGGCATCCATGGCACGCGGCCGCGCAGCGTCCCCCGCACCAGGCAGCCGCACCACCAGCTGCGCCGCGGACGGTCCGCGCGCTGCGTGCAGTTATCGACGCTCAATCAGAGCTTCGAACAAAGGGACTCTTATACATTTTGCAATCTGGCCTAACACGGCAATTATAGGCAAATGCATTGAAATCTGTTATACCAAAGTTTATCCTAACAAAAACTACTGAATAGACCTAAGTAATATCTTACCGTGCGCCTGGGCTTGCGGAACTGGCGGACTGCGTTCTGCGAGGCGCAGCGCGACGCGAGAGGCGGTGTCAAGCGTAAAAGACGGCACAGGTGGCGTCCAAGAGAAGCGCGGGCGAGGCACGGGCGGGGCAGCGATCGTTTGCGGGAGCAACGCGGCGGCTGGCGGTACGGGGCGGTACAACCGCGAGTTGGGAACGGGACGCCTGAATACACGCTTGCGACGTCTGGCACCGTCCTCGCTGGAGCGTTTCTCCTTCTTGCACTTAGAACTGGCCCTGGGTGTGGGGCCCGGATACCTGTGTAAGTAGAAAGCATTCATTAGATATAAAATGAAATCAGATGTTAAAAACAACTCATTTAAACTTTACTATGTGACAGGTTTTAGCAACACCACGACATACGGGAGTACATCAATACAGAGATCGAGAAGCGCTTGTGCATATTTATACGTAGATAGGTATTTATGTGCATATACCTACTTTATGTCTACATAATTATAAAGATATTTTCCTTTGCAACCCTTTTTAATTATGAATGTAAAGACCCATATTTAAGGCTCTCATTCTATCGGCAAAAATTCTAATATGTAGACTCCAATTAAGTTGTTGATCAAAGACGATACCTAGTTATTTTATGTAACAAGCACATTGTTATTAAGTATTGTGTTGCAGGTAAAATGAAATCAATTGTTGTCCTAGGTCCTACATATAATAATAGTTTATATAGTTTAGCTTACAGACGGGGGTTTGGCGTGTACGGACGGCGAATGCGGGTCGCCTTCACGACGCCGAAGCGATCGGACCGGATTGGAGCGATGTGCAGTCGACGCGGGGCGCCCAGGTCAATGACGTCCTCGGCCTCCGCAGAGCTGACCGCCTCGCGTGACAGGCTACAAGTCAGATTAAAATTGCGCTTTCTCATGACCTAGTGACTTCCTTATTTTAACTCACCTTATAGCCACATATAATAAACAGTTTTCTTTATCTTTATAACGTGACTCTTACCATAAAAACTTAAATTACAGCTTACATTCGTCTTTTTGACTGAGCTAATATCTTTTTCAAAATATGTATGGTGCACTTATTATGCTCCATGGAATTTTATTGTAAACGTAACTTAAACGTAACTTCACGTCGGCAATCCCGCAATGCAAGTGTAGTACACTCCGACGTTTCACCAGTTACATTTACGTTCCATTAGGGAATAAGTGGTTAGCCATTACCATACACTGGACACATTTCCAGACCCGAGCCTCTACTAGAAAATCTATATTAGAAACATCTGATAGTGACCGACCCAGGATTTGAACCCAGGACCATCTGATTGGCAGTCACGCTTGCAACGATCACGACCAAGGATGCAGTTTTTATGGTAACCGTAACATTATACATAAAAGATAATGAAAATGTTTTTGCGAATGATATGGGGAGCTTAGACAAGAGCATCTTGAAAGTACTGGCTTCAAACATGACCGTCTTTAAACCGTCTTCATATTGGTAGGTACATCCATTATTATAATTGTAGGAACCAAATACGCACACACAGAACGCAGCACAGTCGGGTTCAGGAGCGCGGGACGCGCCTGACACGCGTCTGGAAAGCGGCTGACGTTGGGCGCGCAGTCCGTGCGTCGCGCCGTTCACTGCGAGCGCCTCGCCCGCCGCCGCGCGCCGCCGCACGTCGCAAACTTCGTGCCTGTCGACAAACCATTCCATTCATACTAGATGTTTCCTGTATTACAATTCAGACGCGGTGATGTAAAACATTATTACACGTTTTAAATTACATAATATGTCACTTATAAAATGTGATAGCCAAGTGATAATAACAACCTAGTGATTTGAAAATGAGCCTTTTATTCCGGGACTAGAGGAACAAAAAATGACACGCGCCTCTTTCTTAAAATAATTGTCGGTTTTTAAGGTTAACATTTCTTGTTGTAAAGGCACAGCAATGCAGGATCTCGTCGAACATGTCTGGAAGTCTCAAAAAACAAACGTCAGTTAAGCCGATTTATACATAATGAAGGAAAGCAGTTGACACATTCTCTTCACAGTGTGCCATGTGAAGTGTCAGTCCGCACTTATTCAGCGTGACAGATTATGACCTTCACCCTTACGCTCTGAGAGCAGAGTTATGTCTATCAGTATACCAATAAGATCGAGAGTCGATGTAATTACGTTTATAAGAAACAGTCACACGATCGTCTGCCAATTGTCAATTATTCTGCCTGTATTCATAGTTCGTCGTATTAAGCAACGTCATGTCAATCCGAGCAGATTGTTTAACGCAGGTACTAATTTGAATAACTCAATCATCAAAAGCTTGTCGTGTTTCATTCTTCCTAAATAATACGGGGGAACCTGCAACGAATCGTCTGTTCACGTTAGTGCAGTCGCTAGGGAACTTGACTGTTGCGCTGGGGGTCGTGAGTTGGATTCCCACCCAGAATAAATATTTATGTGATAAGCACAAGTATTAAATATTGTGTTCTGTATCTGGGTGTAAAAAAACTATTTAAGTATATATTTATATGTAGTTTCTTAGCCGTCTGGTTACCATAACATAAGCTCTATTTTGCTTAGTTTGGTATCGAACAGCCGCGTGCGGAAATGTTCCAAGATATTATTACTAATGATACTAGATATATAAGTGGCTACACACAAACATTGGATTTCGACCATATTAACAGATTACCAATTGCTTAAACGGCTACAATTCGTTGTTCAGTTTCTGAAAAACAATGTCACACTTGTTATTCATGGTAATCGCAGAGGAAATTGTATTTTTTTCATTCAGTCTCCACTCCACTCCACTCTCCAATCAAAAAATAAGGTCAACGCGCAAAGGCGCAAAACTTCATGCATGAGTACAAACGTAATGGATGTGTTGTACTATAATATTGTTCTTGGAAAAGAAATAAAAACCCTATGATTGTACAGGCTTATATGTCGTAAACGGAATAAATGATGAAGAATGTAAGATGAAAAGAATACCTAAGACGTCAAGCGGCAGATCTTTTCCACGAAGCTGCTGATTGCACTGATTCGATCTTATATTAATTTAAAAGATCGTTAAATGGGCTTGGTGTTAATTTAAATTGTAAATGTAAGCTTCATCGCATGTGGGTTAAGTAGTAGAATTGAAGAGCCCTCGCTGCGAGATGGAAGCCGAGACGTGGCGCAGCACGCGCGATAAGGCACGTACAACACGTAGGCAGCTCCACTATAAGCGTTAATGGGTTAAGAACTCTCACACTTGACTATTTTCTTTATGCACCGGATGAATACGCTATCAGCTTGCAACATAATTGTACGCGGTCATCGGATGCTAATCGTATAGCCCATATCTGTCTATAACATCCTTTAAACTGCGTCTCACTCCTCCAAGTCCGTTTGCAACAGGCGTAGTAAGCATTTAAATTGAGGAACACATATAAGACACGCCAGTAGCAGTACCTACTATCTCAACATCTATTACTAGTACCAAGTTTTGCTGTAAAACATTTTACTGTTTTACTATCCTGTCGTCGTTGTCCCTAAGACTGCATCTGTGACCAGCTTTGAATAAGACAGCTACTGAGTAACAGTAACTGAACGAATACTAACACGTACTTAACGAGAGTAACTAACATAGCTATTGTTACCGTGGTGGGTACTAAAACCAATGAATACTAACAATTACATATACTAACAACTCATAGCATGAACAGTCCTATATCAGCTATGCTTCGAGAACCTTTCGAATATCCTTGCACGATATCGACCAATGTTATTGGTAACGGAACCCTCGGAAAGAACCTTATCTATTAAGAATTTAATATAGAAATGTAACTATTAAAGTTGGGTGAAGCAGCAATAGCAGTATATATATATAAAAATATAGAGATATAGCGTTGTATAAAATAAATACAATTTCGCGACATGTAAGCTTTTGTTGAATTAAGCTTTAAAAAACGCTTTAAAGAATGTATATAGGTATATATAAGTAAATATCTCAGCCTTGTCTAGATTATTGTAATTAACCCAATCAATATTACACGTATTCCATGAGGACTAAAATGTAGAACATAATGTCATTATCATTAGTCTACTGCAGTTAACTGCTGTAGATAAGCTTCTCCTAGGGGTTTATGCCCATAATACCCAGTCTTGGCATGCGGGTTGCGGATGGCAGAGTACAGCTTCTCCCACTACGCTGCTGCCCATAGGTTGCCAGGGCATTTAGCTGTGCCTAGGCTGGCCGTGCCATACCGCGCTGTATGCTGCCTGGAGTCGGGGAATGTATTCTACTCCGGCCCAAGCATTAATTTTCCAGTTAAATGCTTCGAGTTTGGCAAAGAACGACCGGGTGCTGCGCTGAACCCATACAATCTAGCGACATATTTCATTAGGAATTAGTCTCTGTTAGCCACCATCATATGCCTGTTTTACTTCAATTTTTCTTGAAAGTATTTTACTGCAAGTTTCCTTGAACTCGGTAGGCGAAATAAACTTTAGTAAGAGAATCGTCAATTCCAGTCAATTATTCCGATGCCTTAACTCCTAATGGTTACATTAGTCTCTACACTAAATATAATTACATTGTATTAGGCCCATATACAATATAGAACGATATAAAAATTTTTAAATACTATTAGGATAGAGTAGTAAGTTGCCTCGCCAGCCGACCGCGTATTAATAAACTAAGTAACTGCGCCTGCGGTCGCGTATTAAGTATGTAACTAATCTATATTTAAATACTTCGTGGAAAGTTTGTACAAAATATTGAAAAAGGAAATTCTTTTTTTTTTTAACATTCAAGTTGCGAAAGTGGTTTACAAACATTCTTTTTAAGACAATTAGCAGTCGACTTGTAATAACAGATAAGTACCGGCAGTTTTTAAAGCAATCACTTCCGACCTCCTAATTCACGTGTCTAAAAGTTGAGATCTTGCATAGAATTGATCGCTCTAATGTAAAAGAAAACACTAAAAACAATTTCGAAACTAAGGAAATAAGCCCTCAATAAACATTTTAGCATTATCCTGACCCTGGCACTCACATGCGATTAATTAATACTGTAAATTTTATAACATAACACATGATATGAGGGCCTCGAGATGAATGTTTGGTACTGTTTATTTTAGTATTACCAATAAGAATTCAGGTATATATTAAAAATATTAACCTCACATTTAGAATGTACGCACTAATTGTAAGCGAATACCAGACATTACAAGTACATAGGTACAATTTGCGCACAATCCTCGTAAGACATTATCTTGTTTCATTTTATGTTCTTTTAATCATTTAATTATTTATTACTATATTACACATTAATGAAGAATCAGTATCATACGATAGTAATGAGTAAAAATGACAGCAATGAGCCTTCTGCAACCAGTTTGTATCGCGGTGTAGCTATAAACGAGTAAATTCCTGTGACCACTATTTTTAAGGATTGCATCTTTATTCTAATCATAAATATGTGGTATACATTTTCATGATTAGAATAATTTATATAATTACAATTCAATAATATGAAATGTTACACGTTTTAAGTTTTTAAAATACCAGTGTGCTCACCTGATTTAGAAACGCTTACAACGTATTCTTGATGCACGAATCCGGTTACTATTTATTCGGCCTCAGAGCGTGTGGAAATGACACGCACTTATATTGCGACCAAAACAAAAGCACACTTCAGCCAGTATCGATTGCAGGAGCAACAGTTAGAGTAGAACGACGTCAATCCGTAGATGGGACGGCGAGCGATCGAGATCTGGAGCACTAATGTATGTCGCTGCGAACCTGGCCCCGCGAGCCCTGCGGCGGCGGTGGATTCCAGCGGAGCGATACGTCCAATACGAAATATGGCGTGCGCCCGACGACCTCACCCGGCGGACTCGCGCGGCCGCGGCTCACACAGCACGGCCCGCTAGACCACACTGCGCATGCCCCAAAGTTCACTACTACGAGTACTATTGGCTTGGTATCCAACAAAAGTCCATGCCACGTTGTTATAATTGTACCCGCGTGTCTATCTACTGTAACACTAATAACGCTTTTGAAGATAATATAAATAATGCATAATTATATCCTCTAAAACATTGTATACAACACTATGTTATAGAAGTCATTTAGAAGGCTGGACAACTTATTACGCCGAGATGGCTATCCGGAGACCTCTGCTCACGTCACGGGCATACCATTAGAAAGTTTGAGGATCCTTTAAATACGAGATGACCAGCTTACATTTTGAATGTACATATACAATCTAGGTAGCACTGACCTACATCCTTCAGTATGCGCACGTACAATTGAGTTAAACTTTATTCATGAGCTTCTGTATAATGTTTAATGAAGCGTATGTTCGGTAAACAAAAAGGCCAACCCGTACTTGATCGGAAGTCTTAGCACTTACATTGAAAATTCGTTAAAACGTACAAAGATCGTTGTGAATACACCTTAACTTAAAGACCCCATGGACTCAGTGTGTGACGTTTGCCTGCCGAAGTACTACATTATTCAGTGTCCAAATTTACGAATTTATCTTATAAAGTCGCTATAAAAATTTAATACAGGCATTCTACACATGTCTCGACTGCCTCGTTGGTGGTGTTGGTTGCAAGTGCGCCTGCCGATCAAGAGGTCCTGGATTCGATTCCTGGTTCGAGCACTACAGAACTGTTCTAATTTAGATCAAAATTTCCTAGTAGTGGCTCGGAGTCTCGATTTGTTTGCGGTGCATGACAATAGGCTCACCACCTATTGCATAGTGAGACGTAAACGTAACTGATAAAACCTGGGAGTGTTGCACACTCTGCCTAACTCTTCGGGGATAACAGGCGTGAAATTACGTTTCTACAGATACCACAGCGAGTGACAATTCCTGCAAAGGATCTACCCTTGCTTCACTTTGCTTCTAATAGCATAAGATAACGAAATACCACGTCTGTATTTCCTAGAAGGCGTAGTTGGAGGACGGAGTAGCACACTCAGGATTCGCCTGTTACGTTATACATCCTATGGAATGGGACCTATCGCTATCGCCCTATAACATAATCGCCATATCCACACTCCGAGCTGCTACGAATTTCAAGGAAAGGTACTTATAGCATATAACGTATTATGTAAATCGTGTATTCTTTCTATTTTCAAAATGTATTCCAACTTCAACACAGCGACCCGTAAATAAAGTTACCTGTATGTAAAGAACGCCTTCTGTAGTCCGATCCGGTAAGGACACGATGAAAGTAGTAAAACTGTAAATATCAGATAGGTACTAACGGTTTTGAAAGTTGCAACGGCTTCCTATTCACGACCATTACGTCTGCTCAATCACTCAATAATTTTACGTTCTAAAGCTGCGATAAAATTCAATTTTTATTACTGCAAAATTTTCCTCCCCAAAATCATATTAAACTATGAATGATTTAATCTTTTTGACAAAGAAACAATCAGGAAATTCAAATTGACAGTGACGTATTTGGAGTTGAGAATGAACCTGCAGAGTATATTATAATATGCTGTGGACCAAGGGATTAATAGGACATTATTAATATATCCCGGACAGTTTGGCCTGTATGAGAGGTTAGTGTTACTATTTACATTTAATTAAACTGATATGGGTAAGTGTAATTTTCGTGATAATCCGTTCTCATATGAAAAAATGTCTTTATATAACAAGCGATTTCCATCCATATAGGTACATATAGACTAGAATTCACGTTCTTTCGAGAATTATGCGTCCGATTGACTTCTAATATGGCAGGTATATTCAATTTGCCATGTAAGAATCAGCTAAGATTTTCTAAATGGATCGGACGGAGTAAACGGATTTTTGAAAATTCCACTCCTAAGGGGATTATGGGGATTGAAAGTTTTTAAGAAATTTCGTCAGTTTATGTTACACACCTTACATTTTATATTTACCTATACTATTCGAAAACAAAATACTATGTGTTTGATCGTTTTTGAGAATTTCGCCCCAAGTAAATCTAAAACAACTTAGAATCAATTATGCACAAAAAAGAACGACTGTTGTAAAATACTTTTCTTTTGCTATTTTGTAGTGAGATTAAAGAAAAGAAAATACAGCTTTGAATATCTGAAAGCACAGATTTGTCTCCATGAGAACTATTCGGTCAAAGAGGAAGTCCTGGAAGTCCATAATCCTCACGCAGCGACACTAGCATGCAGTTTAAGACGAGTTAATTCATCCGTAGATAAATCAGTTAAGTGATGTTTATGTAGACCTGCGACATGAACCATGAAGATAACCGCAAATTTAAAATAAAATTGTTCACTTTAAATAATTTTGGTATCGTTAATAACTTGTAAGTATCTAGGTACGTACATTTCTTCGGTATGAAGTTGACGATAATATTGTCTTAAATCGTACATAATTTTTGTAAAGTTATGCTTAAAGGCTAAACCTCAGATCCCGACAAGAATATTGGAAATTCAAACTATTAGGTTATCAAAAAAAGAGTGCGTCGACCCTGGGAAGCACGGATAGAGTTTTAACCCTGCGATGTCAGTTTATATAAAGACACATATACGCTGCTAAATCATTAATTAACTCGTAAAACCTAATAGAATACTGCCTCGTTGCTCGTGTTGGTTGCAAGTACCATTGCCACTCGGGAGGTCCTGGGTTCAATTCTCGGGTCGAGCACTACAAAATTTTTGCTAACATTTCTCTTTCTATAGCGCCAGACTGCATTCAGGCGTTTATTTATTTTTGATTAATTTCTATAATGCGGCATTGCATGCCTATGATCAGACTGATGTCGCTACGGAAAAACTTCAGCTCGTAGGTTAAACTCAACAACCTATTTCGGTGTGCGCTTTATACATGTTATATAAAACATAAAGAAAATAGTTAAAACTCCAAAAATTTATTAAATGAGATAAATTATACAAACAGACAATAAACAAATCAAGTACAATATAATTACCATCATCATTATCAGCCCATTCCAGTCCACTGCTGGACATAGGCCTCCACCAAAGAACGCCATCTCGCCCTATCGTTGTTTTGCCGCATCCAGTTTCGGCCTTTCGCAGATCGTCACCCCACCTGGACGGAAAGCGTACTGCACTATGTTTGCCGAGACGTTTACGTTTCGCTTGCAAACGATAATAATTTACAAGATAATACGCATCATTCCAATATTTCCTAGTAACGTGCAAAATGGCCTTGTTTGTTTTTGAATGGGAAAAAAATGTCGGGATGCATTAATCCAAAATTCAGTATATAAAATACTGTTGATCAATGAATTTAAGGACAATTCAAGGACAAGAACTGTTTAATAGTAAAATTGATTGATTCACTAATCCATTCCATAATCCATGTATTATGTTTAACTTATAAAAATTAAAGTTATGGCAATCGAACAAATTAAAAAATATCGAACAGCTGTCAAATACTGACATCTCTCTATGCAAGTTTTAAATTTATTTTTGTCATTGTCAATTTGTCATATTTTGTCTCAAACAACAAGTAAATCAAGAGACGGTGTAAGAAATGGCTGAATTGGCGTCGGTTCCGTTGAAAAAGTCTGCCGACGTAGATATAGTAAAGCCATTAAAGAACTTGATTCAATCGACCTATAACTCTGGCGAAAGCAACGAAGATTACACAGATGCGATCAACGAGTTGAGTCGCTTGCGCACCAGTGCTATATGGAGGGTGTTCGAGAAGTCGTCGTTGGATCTCCTGTATAGGTAAACGCGTATGACTCATAGATTAATTCGTGTTCCAACAGCAAATTAGTCATTGCTCTTTTATTATGGTTTTTTTTATCGTTTAAAAACAACTATTAGATATTGTCTATTATAAGGAGTTTGTGAGTAAATAAGAAATGATGTCATTGTCGGCGGAAGGAACATTAGATGACCGTATTGACATGTGATGGTTTCCGCAGCTACTATGACCAACTCACGTCCCTGGAGACCAAGATCCCCCCGCAGGAGTTGCAGATCCCTTTCAAGTGGAAGGATGCTTTCGATAAAGGCTCCTTGTTCGGGGGTCGTATGAGTCTCAGTAAGTGCTACATTGATTATAATATAACCCAAATGAACGATGCTTCAAATATTTAACCAAAAATTTTCCTTATATTGGCAGTATCCTCTAGTTTTGTATTTTTAATGATTATCAGTGCATTTTGTCAGCTCATTTTTATAGCTAACAAGCCTAATGGTTTTCTGCGCTTAGTTTGCGAAAATTACATTTTAATTAGCCTAATAAATCATAATATGGCTATTGTTCAGTTAGACACACTAATGATTATATCTTAAGTTGGTTAATAGAATGTGGATGCACCATAATAAATTAGGAGTAATTAAGGAGAGAACTGTATGTTAAATAATATTGTTTAGTTTAATGTTATTTATACACATTGTATGCAATGGTGACTGTTTTAACTTACAACTGGTTAATATCACAGATCCATGATTTCTTTGTAAAATTTTTACTATGCCATATAGCTTAATTTTAATCAACCTAAATTTTATTCTATTTATATCTATACTTATGATTTAATATTTAATCATTTGCTTATTAATAATTGTAATTTAATACATATTTGCTCTGTACGTGTGGTGTGTGATGTAATGTTGTTAACCTACACTCGATTGTAGAGAATCCTGTAGTAAATAATCATGTTGTATTCTGTAGTATCACAATTCTGTCTTTTGTAGCGCTTCAGTAATAGAAACTGATGAGTAATGTAATGTTTATTATGCTGTATGTTTGACTATTATTATTGTTATACTATGACTGCCTTATTAGTTGAGCGCAACTGTTGATTGAGAAGTCCTAGGAATGAGCTAGAATTGCATAACATTGGGTTTTTCTAACTGGAAATTCTTAATAGCAGCTCAGAGTCTGGATTTGTGCCCGGGCATATAGCTAAAGGCTCACCCTCAATTCTATAATTGGACATATAACATAATTGATGTAAAGGTGTGTCCTACTCCGGCAGAGCATACCCTCTACACAAAATACAGGAGTGGTGTCACTTCTTTTTTATATCATGATGCCAGGTCCCTTATGGGGTACACAGAGGACATTTAATGCCAAATATATCTATTCTTATAGACCTGGGGTCTGTTTTCTGCAGTAATTACTAATTCCATTTGTACACATGCTGTCCTGACACTTCCGATTCCCCCATGACACGGTTATGTGTTAGTGATAAATGTTACAGTGGTTTATCCTGTATACTCATGTGGTGTAATGTTGATGTAGCCATCAGTTCCCTGGCATATGAGAAGATGTGCATACTGTTCAACATAGCGGCCATGCAGAGCTGCATCGCAACACAGCAGCCAGTCGATACTGAGGACTCCCTCAAGCTGGCGGCTAAGTTATTGCAGGTAACATATTGTAGTACATTATATTGAAACAAAATGTTAAACAATCTAAGATACAAAAGGAGAATCGAGGTACTGTCTTTTCAAGTGTGTTCCATTTTCAAAGTTGCTTGAAATGCATAAAAAAATTAAATAATCAGTGTATGAAGGTGTTATGTTCAAGGCGTAAGTATGTGGTCACAGAACATCAAATTCTTGAGTTCTCACAAAACTACCCACATATTACTATACCCAGGCATTATTACCCACAAAACTAAGTAGTATATACAATTATAATAGCACATTTAAACATTATACAACATTAATACATTTTCTAATGCCACATCTATAATGTTATTAGTAAGATTATTTTATGAGTTCGCATTGTAAATGAATGTACAAATTTTCTAATATTCATGTACCTGATTATTGAAATGTAAGCATTTGTTAACTTGTGTAACTGTTGCATGTTTGTCCCTGGAGCAGCAGTCGTCGGGCATCTTCATGTACATGAAGGCGAACATAATGGCGGCGGTCCACCAAGAGACCACGCCCGACCTCAACCCGGAGACGCTGCATGCTCTCTCGCAGTTCATGCTCGCGCAGGCACAAGAAGTCATCGCCTACAAGTGCATCAAAGGTGTGCACATATAAGTTAAATTTGAATAATTCCATTTGTTTACAGTATTATAATAATACGAACGATATAAAGTGTTGTAACAATGATTTATTATTGAAGTTAAAAGTTGACAGCAATTGGCATGTAAAAAATGTTGTAACTATTTTTGCTAAATGAGTAATGCTTTAAATTTTTACCCTAAGAAAAAATAAAAATTATGTTCTAAAATCTATGGGTGTAGTCTAGATTAGTGGTATCTATTTCGTTTACACTTGTAAAATGTACAAGTTGAAAGTTTGGCAAAATCAATATTACTAATTTATATGAGAGATAATCAATATTGAACAAGATATATATGTATCTATAATCAATATTGACTGCCTCAATGATTAATTAGTTGCAAGCTTGACTGCAAATTGGGACATCCTGGTTCAAATTCCAAGTCTTTTCTTTTAAATTTTTGTTATATATTTCTTCATTTTCTAGTAGTGGCTTGGAGTCATGGATGTATGGCTGATATAATGCAATAAACTCACTACCTATTCCATTGTGAAAGGTGTTTACATTACATCATTATGTTTGTAACTGATGAAATGTAGGAGCGTACTATACTTCTCTGCCTACCTTTTTGGGGATTACAAGTGTGATGTTACATTTACTCCATACCATCTAAAAAACAGATGTAGGAGAAATATGATTATTGATCGAATTTACATCTCCTGTACTGTGTTACATAAGTTATAGTTCCTGCAGGGATGTGAACAGGTTGTTCGGTTATAAGAGCCGTAATTTATTACCAAATTTTGGATAGTACAATATACTCGATTGCACAACTGTGAATAAAAAAGAAAAGCTAAAACTTGTGTGTTTAACTTTTGTACAGAATAATAAAAACTAAGGTGAGGAAACATACTTTGAACTCGATAAAATTAATTAAAGACAGAATATGAATTACTAAAACCAACAAGGATAAATGTTGCATTTTAATGTATATAAATGAGTTTCCCAAAGCGATGAAATGATCATTAGTCGCTGCAGATAAAACTTCAGTACATTATTATTACTACTACATTCAATAAATATTTGACTAATGAAGACAGTTGATAGATTCATAAAGGTGAGTGTAGATAGATCGAATATTCGGTTAAGAGGTGGGTGGACTGTCGACAGACGAGATGAAGGACAGCATGGTGGCGAAGGTGTGCGCGCAGTGCGAGGAGCTGTACACGGACACGCTGCGCGCGCTGCAGAAGGACAGCGTCAAGCAGCTGTGGGACCGCGACTGGATCCCACTTGTAAGCTTCATTTAATAAGTACCCTGAATGGTTCTCCTTACTCAATGGTGCCGCCAATCGTGGTACTTTTTCAAACATTATAGAAATGTTTTGATAAAATCAATTATCTACAATGTTGTCATTAAAGTGATCCGTCGATAAGAATTTGTCACTGACCACATCTGTTATCTTCTTAATATATTATGTTGATTTCCATTTATATGTAAGTTTGGTTTAAGCTCCCACAAACATGTGGTCTCCCTCGAGGTTTTCTTTATTCATTTAACACATTCATTATACTTCTATGGTAATTTGTAAATTAGTAATCACATATTTATGTGTAATAAATATAAAAAATAAGATATTGAATAAAAAACTTATAAAAGGACTATATAATATTTTGTTTTGCAGGTGAACGCGAAGATCACTGCATTCCGTGGCCTCACGCATTACTTCCAGGCGCAGGTGTGCCGCGCCAACAAGGCCGTCGGCGAGGAGATCGCGCGCCTGCAGGTCGCTATCACCGATGCATTCCTACCCTTTCACGTGAATTGAAGTGAAAAATCACCAATAACTATATGACATCAATCTTGCAAAATATCGCTCAGCTGGCGACGGAGCTGCTGAAGAGCGCGAGTGGGCTGGCGAGCCAGGCCGGGCCGCTGGCGGACGCGCTGGCGCGCGGCTCGCGGCAGCTGGCGGCGGCCGTGCGCGACAACGACTTCATCTACCACGAGCGCGTGCCCGAGGCGCGCGCGCTCGAGCCCGTGCCGCGCGCGCCCGTCGCCAAGCCCATCCCGCCGCCCGAGCGCTGGACGCAGCCCTCTAAAGGTACAGTCGGCCGCACCCCTTTTTGCATCCTGCATCAATATACATATTGATGTTTTTTGTACATTCATACACCTGAATGTTTAATCTGTATCGACACTTGCCTGCCCCGCGGGCGCAGACCTGTTCGCGACGCTGGTGCCGCTGGCGGTGCGCGGCGCGCTGCAGGCGAGCGCCGCGCGCCGCGCCGAGCTGGTGAGCGCCGAGATCGCGCAGCTGCGCGACGCCACCCAGCTGCTCAACAGGTAGCGTGTCGATCCTCTCAACTGTATGTTACGTGTTGACGTAGCCGTGAAAGATCGTTAAAGATCGTTAAAGAGCAGTAAATTCTTTTAATTTTTTAATATTGAATCTAATCCCTAGAGCCATTACGAAGAACCTTATGTACTTCACAAAGAAGTGAATAGGTTACGTAACACAAAAACAAAACAATAAAAGAACTCCTG
>DWTO01000517.1:0-20715 GCA_018244755.1 Jemadia pseudognetus | reverse complement strand
TCTGGATATGTGCCCGATGCATGGCAATAGGCTCACCACCTATTCCATAATGGGACGTAAAAGTAACTGGTGAAACGCGGGTGTGGTTCTGCATTCCTCTGCCTACCTCTTCGGGGATACAGGCGTGAAGTTACTTTTTTTTTATTTCATCAAAGCGAAAAGTTTCCAGAACCGACGGGCATGTATGATGCTACAGATAAATGTAAAAACCACAACATGCTATAAGGAATATATCTACGTATGTGGTCTCAGTGCGCTTTGCCTACCCCGTAAGGGACGTGGCACGATGATATAACAACAATCAAATGTAAATCTTGCAATCAGGTCATCTAACAATAAAGCATTAAGACAGAAGATCTTTATCTATCATTCCTGCTTGTAATCTGATTATAAAAAAAAACCTTTCAATGATCTAATTGTAAGCGCTATAGTGACAAAGTTCGATAGAAATATAGTACACAAAATATGATTCATCGTTGATAAATATTTGAATAACAAAGTAAATAAAGTAATTAACTGCCCTGTTGGTCGTGTTGGTTGCAAATGCGACTGCCGATCGGAAGGTCCCGGGCTCAGTTCTCGGGTCGGGCACTAGATACTAATGCGAATAGTTTCGTGTTTCGTATCAAACGGTTAAAATATAAAAATGTATAGTTGTTAAAATATTATTTTAATTAGTTTTATTCACAGTAGTTCTACTTTTGGGATTTACATAAAAAGTTCTAAATGTATACCTACATCATGACACAGAGGCTTATTTACAATTAGTAAAACTAGGAACATAATTCTTCCTGAAAATCTTTACATTATTATATTACAACATCGTGTATTTTTAAAGAGTACTTAACATTGTAATCTGTGTCCAGGATTTGTATATTGTATACTCAATCCAACTGATTAAAATGGGAGTTCTTCGCGAGAAATATTAATCTCGATTCTCAAGATATTCTTTGGTTCTATTGTGCATTGTTGACTGTCCCGGACGCTGCAACAAAGGGCGCACGTACCAAGCTTGCGGGGATTACACGAGAAATGAAAGTAAGGAGTTTTATTAAAAAAATACAATACACTGTTTAAATCTATTCCTTGTATACTCTCTTTGGGTTTTCCATTCATAAATCTTAAAATAAATGCATCGTATAAACAGCGGAAGAACAAATTGATATTTTTTTATTATTTACAAAAGTATATCAGAAGCAATAAAAAGCTATTATATTAGGGGGAGCTATTACAGATTACTACAGATAGATAGATAGATACAGTAAAAATTACGTCATTAACTGAATAATACCTACTTACGACGTACCTGTCTGATTTTTTTTATTGATTTTTCACATAGTAGCGAAGTAAAGATTGACAATTTGCATGTAAGTAAATACTAATAAAACGCGCCTAAAACAAATTATGTTATCTCACATACAGAGTTAAATGAATTTGCGATTATAAGAGATACTAGAATATTTATTGTATAGTTGTTATGAATTACAACCGACGATACCTACATATATTTTCCTCGTTATGTGTAAGATACAGAACAAAATGACATCACTGTGTAGTCACTGCGTGATGGTGATGCGAACATTTCGTGAAACACCATGGATTAGATAGATAGCGCAAGGCCGAAGGACATCTGACTACAATACAACACGCAGAAATCAACTTGGCACTACGCGTCCCTTACCGCCATCTCGCCATACTAACTAACCTATCACATATAACCTATCATATATAACCTATCATATATAACCTATCATATATAACCTATCATATATAACCTATCATATATAACCTATCATATAACAATCGTGAAAGATATTTCAAATATTCATAATTAAATAAAACAGAACACATACGATGAAGTTAAACATACGCTTTTCATGCTGTTAATACCCCGTATTGCGTCATCAGAGTGAGGTGCCTAGTTAACTTCTGCGGTTTACAACCGTATTGTCTACCATAATATCTGTCGTAATTGAGGTCGCCGCTTCACTTCACGCTATGGGCGCGCACAAAAAAGGCAGTGATCGTTAACGTCTGAATAGTTATGGTTGCTTAGCGAAGTACTCGTTTTGTACGGCACGGCTTAATGTGCTCATTGGTAATACTTATATGTCATTGTATATGTATGCAAGACTATTCAAATGCCAACCGCCAATTTAGCTATATGAATATCATATTAATTAATATTAGCACATTATTGTATGTACAGATATTTGCGTACATTTAAAATATTGAAATACTAAATCGAAGTTGATGTTAATTAATTGATTTTAAATATAAACGTAATATTGAATTGATTATGTATTATATTTAGGATTTTACATACCTACTTCACATTTTTAGATTTTAAGTTATTTTTATCTTGTGCTTCATGTTGGGAGTTACAATTAGTTTTAATTTAATTGTATTTTTTGTGTCATTACAGTGTGAAATAGTACATGCAGATAAAGGGACTACAATAAATTTATCAATTGTTTGATACGTTGTCTAACAAAAATGCATGTGAATACCGCTAGAACGAGTAGTTTAGTAGTTTCCATTGAGTGGGCGCTGTATTTATTTTCAGTTAAGACTATTAATTTAAATCAATTTTAGTACTTATCTCTACATATTTTATTATATTGTAACAGAAAAAATATTAAACAGTCAACAAATGAATTCGGTAAAATTAGTATTTTTCAATTATTTTAAGATGATTGAGCTCAGCAATGAACAGTCTTCATAGACCTATAGAAGGACCGAAATAAAAAAATAATAATTACTATGAATACAAAGTGTAAAATGATAATAGAAACTTATCCCATTTTATATCAAATCGGGAATAGATTAATAACTATTGTTGATTTAAAAAAATCAAGTAAAATATAATTCCATAATGTCAAGGCATATGGAATTTTCGTTAAAAATTATGTAGGTACCTGTTTATTTTTCAATTTTTTTTTATAATATTACAATACATTTTGGTAGCGTCAATTTGTGCACAAAATATAGGTCATATAGTTATGTAAGAGATTAATGTTTACCTTATCGAATGCGAGGGGTCGGTGGCGTGGCACGTCCGCGAGTTCCATGGCGTCGGCGGGGCGGGGCGGGACTAGCGGGCGCGGGGGGTGCGCGCGCGCCGCTATCCGACTTCCATGGGCGTCTGCCGCAGGGGCCGCATGCCGCTCGCGCCCGCGCTGCGCCCCCGACACCTGCGACCATCGACCATCGTCCCATCAATACACACTGCACTACAAGTACAATACACAGTACACTACGCAAGTCCAATACGTACTACACTACCCAACATCGGTACGGACAGCTGTGTGTAACGTAATTTCTTGAATCGATAATGCGAACTGCACTAGTTAAGTGGACCGAGTGGCCAGTGTAGGAAGGTGCTGTTAATACATATATTAGCACGTGGAATTGAGTACTTCCTCGTTTGTACAAGCTGTCGCTGTTAGTCGAGAGTACATTATAAATAAATGAAAAGCAAATTGATTTATCAATAGGTTATATTATTATAACGACTATGAATATTTCGTTTCTAATAGAAGTTATTGTATTGCGCCATTATATTGCACATTAATACTTTATCAAATTAGCAGCTCGCGAGTACAGAAATTGTTTTTTTTAACATATTTTATATTATATTTCATTTATATATAAATATATTTAATTAATTCTACGTTCAATTTTTTTTCTTCTATATTTGTTTCTATGTTAATTTGTATAATTACGAAAAAAATACTTGGACATATATAAAAAAAATTGGAAAGGATTTCTCACAGCTTTGCAACGTAATCATTTAGTGTACCTACGTACGTACACGTGTCATACGGGAGTCCAATTTGGCTTTGTTTAAACAAAATACAAAAGACTAAACCTTTAAACAATTATATTGGCTCATTACATATAACATTTTCTCATTGATATGGAAAATAGTTAGTCTCTGGAATATTCCATACTCGTTCAAATGGTTAAACTATTAATATTTCATGAGCAGAGTAAAGTAGAACTTTCTATTGGCGCGCGTCAATAAATCTCTTGAAATAGCTCACCTGTATGACTGATCAGATGGCTCCATTAAAATTTATAAGTAAATCACTCGTTGCATCCCACTTAAGCTCGATCGATATAACCCTTTAAATAACTATAATAATGTATGTGCGTTGTTCCCCAACCCTCACGTTCAGCGTAGGGATTATGGGCAAAAACTCCATTAGACAAGGGCTATGGCTAGCAGCAGAATAAAACAGCCGATAGCGAATTTACCATAATAATATGGATAAACCTTATGGAATCCATATTATAAAATGTAGAAAAAACTCATCAATTTGTAAGGTTAGAGATATTTGGCACACGGTGCTCTGCCTACCCGGCAACAGACCCGGTGTGACGATACATGATATTGCCATGATAACGGCTATAATACTTGTCGCTCGATAACTGTTATGATACTCGTAGAACAAAAGACATGTTTTCATCATTCGTATTTAAAATATTATAACATCAATTTTAATATTATAGAATGGCTTATTTAATCAAGCAGGAGGAAAAAGTGAATTTCGCAATTTAAATTTTTCATATTCAAAATCAAGTTTTTTAATTTAAACCTTAAAAAATGGGCAGTAGGTACCTAATAACTAAATTTGAAAAAGAGAATTACTTTAACGATTCCATAAAATCCGTTTTAAGTGGACGAGGCATTCAATAGTTTCACAGCGTGTTCGACCATCAAAGGATCCTTTATTCTTATGAAAGGGAATCTATTTCCGAGTGGTGAGCATTACGAGTCCGTGCACAAGTTATTATAGATTAAATATACTTAAGTGAAAAATAATGAATTCGACCGTTTGAAAATAATGATGAATAAAGAACCGTACCTCAGGTCTGAAAGAATAGACACATATGGATGGCATGAAAATGTAATAATATTATTAAAAATAAAAATTGTACGTGAGAAGAGTAGTACGAGGTTATTCTATTTGTTTAACTGATTGCCGAGTACGTGGCAATAGGACACAAATGTATATAGGTAATCATGCCTATATGTACTTGTATATGTAGGATCGTATGATGTGTGTTATCATTTACTTAGAAGTGAAACCGCGCGCGGCCGGACGACTCAAAGTTGAACATCTGATGAAAACAATAACTTATCCGTTTGTTGAAATTTTCCATTTACGAAGAGGTCAGATTATAGAAAGTATTGTTGTAGGTAATATACCCGAATTATTATTTTGGATTATCTATAATTGATCAGTGTTAATTATTGACATTAATTCTTATTAAAAAGCTGCCGTGACTTCGCTGCGACTGGCGAAAGCTTATAAAGAAAGACATTTGGACTAGTAGAAGTAATCCGAGAACGAACGTCCATATAAGATAACTAGTAATGATAGCTGGAACATAGTTTAATTAAATAGGGCATTGTTACCAATACATTTATTTATTGATTTACTACCAAAACATTACATTACACCTGTGTGTCCACGAAGAGGCATGGAGAAGACTGTAGAAACTCTCACGTTTCACCAGTTCTATTTACATGTCACTATGAAATAGGTGGTGGTGCTACTGCCATAACCCGGCCACATATCCAAACTCCGTACCACTACTAAAAAAATATATTTAGAAAAAATCCAATAGTGCCCGACCCGTGATTTGAACCCAGGCCCTTTCGATCGGCAGTCGCGCTTATAACCAACACAACCAACGAAGCAGTCAATTTATTATCAATTTATATAATTCATTACGGATATTTTTTGTAGGATCTAAATAGTATACAGAGTAGGTGTAACTGTTTTTGGTAGATTTCAAAGTATGTAAACGTTTTATATAGTCAAAGTATTCGAGAAGCGATATATTCGATTCGCATGTATTAGTGAGCTGCCGCTGCGGTCGAATACCGCGTTATAGTCGTAAAGATTCTAAATTCGTATTTACGCGTGTTTACCTCGCGATAGTTAAAATGTTACGTTTAGTTTCTATCATTCGTTAGCCAACACACAGCTAATTGTGGCGTGCTCGATGGTTGGGTTCATTACCGCTGTTACGTGTTTCACTGCGAAGGTATGCACTTAGCTATGCGATTATTAAGCGGCATGTGCACTGTACGTAACGGCGATTAGGGTGCGTACACACTGCACATGACTGCGACGTATGAGATTATTAAGATGACCACACATTGCACAGGTTTGTCGAACTTGCGCGAGTTTTTATTAAATATTGTAAAACAGTTTAATAAAATTAATGTATTCGTCGTAGGCAGATTAACTGATTTTTTATTATGCTTGTCGTATGTATCGAGAATGTAGCACACTTTTGACCGGAATGTCTCATATAGAAAGGCTGTGCTTGTCAAACTTGCAATAATGTATGTATGTATAAACTAAATAATGTTTTAAAGACTACCCACAACATTAGAATAAACTGTATAGACGAAAATTGTTAATGGTATTTACATGAAAGATTCATTTTGGCCACTACTATAAATATTTCGGATAAAGACTAAAATTATATCTTTTTCACACAGAAGGACACTACGTTCTTATCGTTAAGATGAAAAATCTGAATTCGTCGGAATAAGGAAACTAGAAAAATATTTGATGCTTATGCTCTTTGCCTACCCCGCAAGGATCCTGGCATGAGGATATGTATGTACAAATATTTAATTAATAATTATTATAGTATTAGATCTATTTTTGACTGATAAATTCGTTCTGCTAGGCCGTACTTCACCAGCGGAGCGGAGTAAGGTATTAACTCTTTTTCATGTGAGAAGAAACCTGTGCTGAACATAGGAACAACAACAGGGTTGACAGTGATAATGACTGATTGATGCACGAAGTTCTGGCATACAATCATCCTTATCATCAACCTATTGAAGTCCACTGTTGGGCATAGACCTCTCCTGAGGGGTTATGCCTATAATTCCACATACTGGGCATGAGGGTTGAGGATAGCAAAGCACAGCTGTTCACGCCGCCTACGCTGCTGGCGGTTGACGTCGCTGGCACACAATGGTGATCCAAAACAGTTCCAAAACAACATTGTCACAGCCTACGACATTTCCATTTGCAGTAATCAAATACGCCAATAACATTATCATTTCATAATCGTAAAATTGCAGATACATTATACTGCGGCTAATCGTTTATTACCTACACCTTCTTCCCTTATCTACATTTCAAGATTCATATTGGATGTGAATGTACTTACGTTTTATGTGGACAAACATAAATAGCCCGTGCTTTTAGCGTACACCATAAACGGAGAGATATTTTGAGAATTTTTGAGAACCTGTTTCTCATTGGTTTAAAATTGTTTAATATAATACTTAGTCTACAATGTTATGTAAATTTGTTTTGCATGTTAATAAATGCATTCTATTTCTTAACGTATGGGTTAAAAGAAACGTGTGCAAAAAATAAACAACAGTTTAATGTACCTTGATAAGCCATGCTGATGAGTTCACAAATTCATCTACCGATGTCATTTCATTTCTGTTTTAATCTGAAAAATTAATACATCAAAAACTTATGCTCTACAAACAGAACTCGTTAGAAAGTAAGTTCAGATCATTTGAAAGCAATTTTATATTTTTATATTTATCATCCTAAATTGTACTTTTGTGAAAGTAAGTACTCCGTGATAATTTTGTAAAAACACTGTCGTAATTCTTTAAAAAATATTGTTAAAAATTTATGTATTTGTAAGGGATAGTCTTATTTGTACACAACCTTATATCGGTTGTTATATTCACTAAATATTTAGCAGAATTCGATTACTTTTCGAAAAAAAACTACACATTGACAAAAACTACTCTCTTCAACTTTAACATAGTATAACAAAAAATATTTATGACACGATATGGCTAATCATTTTGCCTTTGTATATAAAAATACGAGTATGTATGTATAAAATTAATATAATAAAATTTAATGTATATTATATATCTTTTATAAATCATTGATCGATATATACACAAACAGACATTAAAATGTCAAACACAACTCAATGAAATTTGGTATACGCAAACATACATACAAGTATAATAATAAGATATATATTTGGAAAGCGGTTGGTAAGACAAAGGGACACAATAAAATAGACTAACCTCATCCAACTAATCAGAGTAAATCATGTGTCACAAATTCGTGCGTCATCGCGATAAAAGTCATTGATTCTATCTGAGCGCGCGGCCGGCCGCCCGTCACACTCAGCGGAACACTAGTCGAGTATCCCGGCCTGCGCGCCCCACACTGAACCAGGGAACGCTCCCGCAGCACGGGACACCAACGCGCCCGACAAATTGCTACAGCGTTTAACGACTATACGACAGCCGTGGCGCGAGTCGCAATATCTTCTGATAATACAGATAACGACGCGCCCGCCAAAATCTCATCCAATGTCGTAAATTTTAAAGGCATGGGGAATTTTCGGGGCTTAAGCACCTTAAGATAATTGAGATAAATGCCTTTGACACACTCCGGGGACGCGTTGAATGGATAATAAGTAGCCGTTTAACCTTGCTACTCTCGTTCATACGTAATAATTAATTATGAACACAGCTGGCGTCTTATGGCCGTATAGAGGGTAATAACGCTAACATAATTGAACTCGAATTGTCAAAATGCATTTCAGGTGATTAAATAAAGTGATGTCTATTAGGTCTGATTCTTTTTTTCTTCAACGTGTCCGTTCAGTAGATATTTAATGCACTTGAAATAACATAATGCTTATTGCAGATTGAAATTAGTTGTTCTTTATCATCGGGCCCAGGCTCATTACGGGATAGGCAGAGACATATATCCTTAAAGATCTGATGTACACGTTTTGCATTCATAAGACACTTCACACAAACACCAGTTTCGATGTTTTCTGACTTGGACTGCTGATCAAGAGGCTCTAGGTTCGATTCCAAGGTCGGCTAAGGTATTATTGGTTTATATGAATTGACAATCTCAGTAGTACCGGGTTTTTGTCCGATTTAGTACAAAAGGCCTTTCCCTAGTGGGAGATAACTGGTGTAACGTGGGAGTGTACTACACTCCTCTACCTATCGCTTCGAGGATACATCATGTTGTCTTTTTGGGTAATTCTATATGGCTATTGGTGTCTGCATAAACCAGATTTCTACATTAAACTAAAAAACTTTTTCCGTTTGTTTGTGGATTTCCCGTCGTTTTGCGGCAACGATTTCGTAACGCTTTTGGCAGTGTTTACGATTAAGCAGAATTTTTTTTATAAATATATCTAGAGAGAAACTTCCAGCAATATTCTAGAAACATCGTGGTGCCTTCGATGTTTCCATACTTTTCATTAATAGTAGAGTACTCTCATGTTCTACTAATGCTTAAAAGAAGCAGACGTATCATTAATGATTAAAAGTACTGTACTAGGTATGATAAACTTTGTATATTTATGCCTTTAGTAACTATTCAAACAGCATAAAGTAATATAAATATATTAATACATTAAAATTGTTAAAGCACTCATTTGGCTGCCTCGTTGGTCGTGTTGGTTGCAAGTGCGACTGGCGGTCGGGAGGTCCTGGGGTCAATTCCCGGGTCGGGCACTACTAAATTACATTTTCTAGTAGTGGTTCGGTGTCAGGATATGTGCCCGGTGTATGGCAATAGGCTCACCACCTATCCCATAGTGGGACGTAAACGTAACTGGTGTAACGTGGGAGTGTTCTACATTCCTCTGCCTACCTCTTCGGGGATTACAGTCGTGACGTAATGTTTACATTCATTAAAGCAAAAGAAGCACGTGTAGACGGTAAAGTTAGCGATATTTGCATTCGGCCCTCCCCCCACCTCTTAAAGGACCACGCGTGATAGTAAAATATAATAAAATAATAATTATCAAAGAGACAATCAGGTGCATTCTAGTCGTAGCCTCAAAGTATTCGTATTACAAACAGCACGCTTGAAATATCTGTATCGGAAAAACTTAAGTGGTTTTGAATATTATTAGAAGGAACATTGGTTGTATGATAATGATAAATAAATGGTGATAATGATAAATGAGGCACCATTCAACTGTTGCATGGCTTTCAGAACGATAAAAATATCGAATGGTTTAAGGATGCTCCTGAAGTATCGTACAGAAGTCAAGATTTTCGATTCCAATGTCATGTGAAAATTTTATCGCAATTTATAAAATATAAAATAATAAAACTTTATCTTTCTCGTGTATCATTTGGTGAGAACTTTTCATTGGAGAAAACCGTATCAAAATACTCTATCAATATGTAATCTCAAAATTCTGTATGTAGATCCCTGAAGTATAAATCTATTAACTGACATACAGATACGCTTAGTGACTCTATTATATACACCATTGTGACATATACCAGACTTGTACAAATTTATTACACTTATTAAAATCAAATTTACTAAGAATAATTATATTGAGGCCAGGTTCGACTTAATATTGGATAATTACATTATGCTGGCGATAAATAAACGTCATTATAATTATACCATCAAGTCAGGCCCCGTACGTAGTAGGCAGACAACATTGAAGTTTCAAATACCTACATACATAATATGTCTATTATTTTAGACAAATGAAATGAATCATTCCAGATTTAAAACATAATTAATGTTAATATTTTTAATCGTACAGAGTACCAAATCGCGTGACATATATTTACATATATGAAAATACTGGAACATTACTACGTATGTACATAACTGTGTGGAAACAAAATTGAAACTTACTGAATGAAATTACATCTAAGTTGACCCTTTACTTGACTTTAATTTCTTTAATTTCGATTAAGAAATTAAAATATCTATATATTCGGGGATACATTTGTAGAGACTGTATACGTCGCAATAGAAGCCTTAGAACACAAGTCTGGTGGAAAATTTACGTAATAGACATGTGAAGCGACCGCTTTGGTAACAAAAAAAATAAATAAACATGGATTTAACACAATAAGTAATAAGTTAGAATTTAATGTTACCTCTTTCGGTGAAGGCCACTCGTCCTGACAGCCCTTGGACGAATATAAGCAATGTCCTACCTCATTTCGCCTGGAGCCTGCGCACAGAGACAAACTCCTGACAATGCGGACGTCTCTGCCCATGGACGATTATACATATCTACGTGTCTCGTGGCACTAAGTCGATATGAATCAATTAACACTCGACACGCTAACTCGACGTATCTCCGCAGTGCTTGACTTATACACGAATTTGAACATCGAATTCTCTATTACCGTTAAACGTTTGGTACATAATCACAGACGCCGTTGTCACCTATACGCGGAGCGATATAATATTTGTTATTATAACTTGATTATCAAATTCACTAACGTAACATCACGCCCGTAATCCTCGAGGAGGCAGGCAGCGAAGTGTAGTGCCCGTTTCTCCCACGGTTCACCAGTTAAGTTTACGTTACGTACAAAAAAATATTTGCAATTTTATTTTATATTAAACTCTATACGTCTTATAACTTAAACAGACATGATGTATGTATTTGTTAAATTAACATGTATTGAGTCACCAAGATCTTAAAAAGTTGCTACAACTACTACAAAAAACTTCTGATCGCAAAAGATATTGAATAATACCATTGTGCATATGAATGTATCCAGCGAACCTTTCGTAAGGATACAAATCAGATTTCTGTCGGTGTGTCCCGGCCGCACCGTCGGCGTATCCACTCGAATCAATACTTTGCCGTTCGAGCCGGAGGGCAGTGACCACTCTACCAATAACATGAGAAACACGTTTTCTCAGATCTTATTAATTTGTTCTCAAGAAAATAAACATGCTTACATAAACACTAAAATAATTATATCGGATTTTTTCACGGACAACACTATTGCGGTAATAAGTAATAATGAAATAAATTAATTATACGTCTCGGTTTAAGGTATCAATGGTAAGAGATTAATATAGAAAAAAATGATTTTTCATGTTTTGAACATCAATGTATCAGTTGTATCGGTGTATTATCGCGGTCGGTTGGCTGCGTTAGTACTCGTGAGCCGTAAAACATATATGTACCTATGTATAAATTTCAACGGGCTGTTTACTAGCATACTCGTTGTTACGAAAAAACATTGTCATCTCCACACGTAATGAACAAAAAATTCAATTCAAGCATATGTATACGTTACATAAATCTTTATGTGAATTTTATTATGAGTAAATGAAATGGTAAAATCGTAAATGAAAACGTTAGCCTGTGAGATCGAGTATAAGGTATGAAATTTTAAAAGTTGCGCGCCCATTATGTAACCGCTCGTCACGAATGTTCTGCTTAAGAATCGAGTGTAATAACCAATATTATATACCTAGTATTATCAAGCTTAGTGCACGTCGCGACGACGTTACCACTTAATTGAGGTGAATAACAACTAGAAAGGAATATGAAAGGACTAACCAATAGAGCATGAGAACAGTCGAGTGCCGAACACACGTTCGGTGTTGTGGTCACTGGTGGTGAGAAACCAACGACGCGGGGTCCGGCCAGTCAGACGGGGAATGTTGACGCCGCGAGCTGCGTCCTCGACAACGGCGAATGTTATCGCTCGCTAACGACAGCCGCATAGGAGGCGGCGCGGTCCCGCGAGCGGCGCGAGGCGGCGCGAGGCGGCGGGCGCGGTCGCTGCGGTCAGCGGGCGCGGCGCGGCGCGGCCATGGCGCGCGGCAGGCGGCGGCGACTCGCGCACTGGCGGCCGCGGGCCCGGCCGCCGCGCTCCCGGGCCCGCGCACGCGCCGAGCGCGCGGCCCGCCCGGCGCCCTCGGCGAATTGATCAGCCGGATTCTCGATTGCGATGAAATTTATGATAGGACGCGGATCTATTCCATCGACGAGATCCCGCGCCCAATCATTTGCGCGACGCTCGATAAATGCCGTGATTTCAATATCGAGTTTTGATTATAATCTGTTACTGTTTAATTGGCTTTTTAAAGTCCTATCTTCTGTGTTTACTGATGATATCATTTATCAAATCGGTCTATTTCTGGATTCATTTCGCTTCAGAACTTGACCTCAACTGGTTGTAGTATATATGCTGTAAAGTGCGTTGGATGAAAAAAATCTATATTAATCTTAAAACAAGATTTAATTGTATTCAGTAGAATTGTAGAACCAGTAATTGACTGAAATATTACGTATTGTATAAAATTGTACGAGTACAATTAAAATTGTATCGCGCTCATTAAAAAAATATGAGTGCGTAATGAGCTGATAGATTTTTGTGTAAAATACTAGATTTTTGTGAGCGGGTTAGCGACCGGTCTTCTACGAGCTACGAGCGCGCTACGGAGAAAGGGGCGGGCGGTGTTGATCAACCTCGTATCTACACCAGACAGATTTCCCTCGTACGTCTACGTACTACATTATACCGTACTAATTATTACCACGACATGTTGATTGAAATATCAATAGCCGCGTTTATATTCTCACGTTATTCATGCAAGAATATAAACCTATAGGGTGTTTCGTATTAAGACATAGTTTCGATTAATTAAATTATTTTTTTATATAATGTTACTTTCAATATATAAATAATCGTGTAAATAACTACACGTACGGGCATCCATTTCAAACCAGGCAGAACTTGTGCTACACTAACCAGCTAGTAGAGACACTAGTATATGCAAGTATATCTCTATATATAATTTTACAATCGTTAATACACGTGCTGGTCGTAAAAATATGCGTACTCGTTAGGAATCGAGCTCTCATTCCCCGCTCAGCAGTCAAGATCGACCATTGGACCGACAGGGCAGTCAGACACGACTTGGTACATCCAAAACATACCAATAAAGGTATTGATTTCGGCGAGTCAAAGGATTTACGAGAGCCGACGCGACTGCTTGCGCCCGGGACAGTCTTTATTTGTACTCAGAATATTTACGTAACATGACGCTTGTAACTCCCCGAAGAGGTGAGCAGTAGAACGGGGTACAGTCCCATGTATCGCCAGTTAATTATACGTCCCATCATGAAATAAGTGGGGAGCCTATTGCCATATAATATTTAAATGACTAAATAATAAATACCACCTAATTAAATAATGTTATTATAAATTTCAACGATCCGTATAATTTATCGAATCGTTAGAGTATAATTAATGCCTATAATAAATGTCAAACATTTATACGCCTATCGAAAATAGTTAATTTATAATAGTAGCAACATTTACAGCAAAGCATTAAATGCACGATGCAAATGTAAATCTGTGGTATGGATAAAAAAAATCGGATTTGTTTGTTATTTACACATATGTATGTACCTACATCCAATCAACCATTTAATTAAAATAAAATATTTCAAAGTTTTTTATTACTTAGGTGCATTAACTTCTACGTCAGCTACCTAATAAAAAAATGTAATTGTTATAGATAAGAAATCAACGATCTTTAATTAAGATATAATTCGACATCTAACATTTATTAATTTTTCAACTATAATATTTTAAATGACATTTACTACTTTATTGGTAAACTTCGTATGACTCTAAACTATATCTATTAAGAGTGTACATAAACTGAACAGTATAAGCAAAGAGCAACTGGCAACGTTGTCAAGCCCAGGGCCACGTCTCTTAGCGAGTAGAAGAGACACTTGACAGTGTCAAGACGTATTCAGAAATACACCTTCGTTCCGTTCTTCCGCGTGTACTCATATGCAGTATAGACGCAGTAACAATTAAAAATGTATGTTGAAAATATGTTCAACAGCGCTTTATTCATTTATTAAACTAACAAATCTGTACTGTTTAAATCGGTGAGGTAGTAATAACACATTTCTTGGGACATCACATACGACCATCTGATAGCTAACTAGGCGGACCCTGTGGTATTACAACCCGAAAACTGATATATTATATGTACATATTCTTAAAAATTAATAACTACTTATATATACGACTTTAGTAAACTATGTGGGGATCGCACTTAGGACCGACAGCTGAGCTTTGGACAATTGGACCAATGAAGCCATCAATGTATTTCTACATACCCGCATTAATTGCCATTATTAGTTCTCGTTTCCCGAGCAAATTTTAATGAACTACTGACCTCGGGCTTCATATGGCAATAAACTCACCACCTATTTCATAGCGGCACGTAAACGTAACTGGCGAAACGTACGAGTCTACTCCACTCCTCTGCCTACCTTTTGGACGATTACGGTTGTAATGTTACATTTACCGGACTTCGTTGAATTGAAGACCGTAAATAGTAACGTAACCGTAAATACACGAGAGCGAATTTATATTGTTAGCGCGGCAATAGCTCAAAGCTGGTTTATGCGAAGCCGGGGCGATGTCACGGGATGTTACAGTTTCGCGGACTGCCGCCGAGCACAGCACACGTTTGATCGATACCGGCCAGTTGCTCATCGTAGATTTGGAGAGGTTGTACGGAAACCTGCCTTCTCACTTTGACGGCATTTTTTATACGAAACAACTCTGTTTTGTAAGACCATAACCTGATAGTAAAGTGTGCTTGGTTTCTAACGATACAAAGCCAAAGGATTCTCCTATATCCTTAATAATAAAATAATCCTTAATATCGGTTACGTTCTATTTTGCATCAAATAGGACTGGTTTTATGGTAAATGAAACTTTTTACCATACATATCCAATATGTTATTTGGAACGTCTCACCCACTAATGTGAAGTAATTTGATCGTTTGTCATATTTTAAGGAATAAAATAAGAAGCCACGTCGGAAACAATGGAATTTGGCATTCGGTGTCCTCTACTTACCCCGCAAGGGACGGGGCATGATGACGTATAACAATATTTTAATGTGCCGTACGAGAAAACAACATTTATGTATGGAATATTTTGTAAACTCAACATTTTTGTGCGGTGTGTCATTGAGTTCACTTATATTTGGACGCATATTGTCCGTTCGGTCACGCGAACTAAACTAAATAGTTAGTTGCGTGCCAACCCTTGGCGCCATTTACTTTACCTGACGTGATTCCTTCGCTAGTGATTTAGAACACGTTAAGCCCTCTGCTAAAAGTGAAATATGGTCTACAGTTTTACTTCCAATCACAATAGTGTATACTTAAAATATGTGACTGCCTCGATGTTCGGAGTGGTTTGCAAGCACGGCTGCTGAATGGTAGATCCTGGGTTCAATTCCTAGGTAGGGCACTATTGGATTTTTCTAACTCAGATTTTCTAGTAGTGACCCGGAGTATAGATTTGTGCCCCTTGTATAGCAACTGGCTCATCCCCTATTCCATAGTAGAACGTAAGAGTAACTAGTGAAACGTAGAAGTGTATTGCACTCCTGTGCCTACCCTTTCGGAAGTTACAGGCGTGATGTCAGTTTTTAATATGTTTGGTAAACTTCAAAAATACTACAGCATAAACACCCGTGAACCATACCCAAATAATATAACATGTTTTCAAAACGGTATGTTTTGTTTATTTAATAATAATATATGAAATTTTAACAGTTGCTAACAATAAATTTACAAATGAATGAATAACACAAGAAACATTAAACTAACCATACATTTAATGTTGTTAAATAGTCAATTAAAAATAGTTAAAGTGCCACCCGGTTAAGTGAAACGACAGATAATAAAAGTGCAAAACGATATTACAAAAAAACTTAAATATTTAGTTACACAATTGATTATATCAAAGGATTCAATTCTGTGCGCAACTAAAAGGAATGTAATCGATCAAGTAACATAATTTGTATCATCGCATGGAACAAAATAAATTTATACTTACAAGCTACGCAGGAGCATAGAATAGACGAACAAGGTAATCTAAGAAGAGTAATCGAGTGAAAGCAGATAACATATTCGAAACAAGTTTAGGCCCGAGACTTGTCGGCTTTAATAAACTTATCTAAGTCGGCGTCGCTGGCCGGGTCCAGCAGCGACAGCTGCCGGAAGCTCTCGTCGTCCACGAAGCAGATCTCGTGGTCGTCCGGGTCGGCCAGGATGACCACGCGCACGGTCGCCTTGCCCGGCGTGTCCAGCGATATCAGCGGCGTCAGGATCTTCTCCTTCGCTTCCTGAACCTTCTTATCGATGAGCGGCTGTTGGTCGAAGGGGCACGAGAACGCTATACGACCGTACGCCTTCGCGTGGTTCACTGGTTCCCCTGAAACAATTAGAGATATAATGTAATCTTCTCCTACGATTTTAATTGAAACAACTTAAACGGAGATCGTTAACGTGGACATCGCTCTGACAATGTCGACGGTGCTTCCATTTAGGCAATAGTATCGCCAACTAAACGACAGTGCTGCCATCTGTTAAATAACAATGCTGCGGTTACCCTCAAAAAGCACGCGAGTAGACATATTAGTTTTATATAAAAGAAGAAGACCTATTAAAACCCACATGATTGTATATAAAACGAAATAATATGTCAATAGGAAATTTCAAGAGTTCGAGTTGATGACCATTTTCATGTGCAAATTGTTCGAAGTGTTGGAGCGGTGGTCAAAAGTGGTCTTTATTTAATATTTTCCGAGTATACAAAAGGCTTAATAATAATATAATCAACTTCAGATACAGACAAGCACGCAAGATACGCATGCGAGTGCGCACGCGGGCAGCCCACAGAAACGCATATATCATTTAAACACATCTTTTATCTACAAATTTTATGTCGAGCACTACACTATTCATTTATAAATTTGGGTATCGTATTTTTGGCGAAATCACTTGCATCACTTAACATATTATATAAGGTCAAAACACAATCTGTAACCGAAATACATATTTAATAGGTGAAAAATTATACAATTAGGCCTATCGTGCATAATATGCAGAGTTAGGTGATCAAACACCTGATAACATTATTAATAATGATTAAGTTTCACATTTAGTCATAATTATTTGCACAGACAAAAAATGTACTCATTAGGTATGTATATATGTATATAGTTGTTTCTAAGCGGTTAAGGGTGATGAATTTGGAAGGAGCAATAGAGATCTGTAGAGATAGATATATTTCGATCTAGGCGGTTACTGCCTATCCCGTAAGGGACCTGGCATAATATTGTTATAATAATATAATGATATAAGATTTTTTGCAGCTGGGGATATCTTATAAATAATGGCAAATAATGGCAAATAATGTTACAAATATATAATTATAATATTTAATATTCAACTTATAGGTTAAGCATTAATAGTTCAACCATGGCAAAGTAGGTCAGATGTGGCTTACAAAATTTTCTCTCGTTAACTATCCATCGTACCTTATCAATTCCGCCACTTAGAGGTAAGGTTAAAAGACAATTTCGTATTCAAATTGGCTTTTTATTACGTAACAAAATCAAACTATACGTATGAATATAACACCTAACAGTCCAAGGAGTTTTTGATTATAATCAATAATTATTAATAATAATCAATATTAGAATAATAATTATTAATTCTGGTTCATTCTACAGTCATTATATTATATTTATTATTATATATTATTATTTATTAGTATTCCTGTTTTAACATTGTTCGATACGAGTTATATTGTAGTGGCTCAGAATAGGGCCTTTCTCGCGTGAGAATCAATTCTTAGCGCGCATCACTCACATTAAAAATTAAAACTAAATATTGATCGCTAGAAAAAAAAAACACCCTGTATAATAATAGTACGATAAACGTTGTTTACGATCGTCCGATGGCAATGTACGTTAACTAAACAAACGGACGTGTTGTTTTTCTTTTAAACACGAATGCAGTGATGACTCACGGGCATCACAATGATACAAAACGCCTTAAAAGGTTTTCTTGCAGTGTCATGATGGCTAAACACACAGAACAATGTGGAACACACGTTACTTGCGCAACAAACTGTAAGTACGAATTTGATGCGCGTACTTAGTGCCGAGATGCGGTGAAATATCACGGATCATTTTTATATCTGTATGAAGACAGTGATAAATGCAGAAGGAGCACGTGATATTTGGCGCTCGGTGGTATCTGCCTAGCCAGTGAGGGACCTGGCGTGATGATGTAATAATAACACATATTCTTCGCGTCACTACAATCGACCCTAAATACTTACTCACCATATTGGTTGCATGTAGATAAGAAATTTAAACAACACAATTGTAATATCACGCCTGTTATCCCCGAAGAAGTAGGCAGATGAATGTAGAACACTCCCACGTTTCACCAGTTACGTTTACGTCCCCCACTATGGAAGAGGTGGTGAGTCTATCGTCAATTATTAAATTGTCCAGTTAGTGCAGTGGTTAGTGACTAGTGGTTAGTCATGGATTCTATTCCCCACACTGAATAAATATTTACATATGTAAGCAGTTAGTGTTCGGTTTGTGGTTGGATTTTAAAAAACCTATCTATATAAGTTTAATAATATAATTAATATGTATCTAAGTAATTTCTCGGCTGTCTGGTTATCATAACACAAACTCTTTTGACGCTTATTTGGGGATCAGATGGCCGCTTATTTTGGGATCAGATGGCCGCTTATTTTGGGATCAGATGGCCGTATAAAAAGATTCAAGATCAAAGAATTGCACTCATAACAAGTTATAAGTACCTATTCTAGGTAATTAAATGTAAAATATCTGTATTTATCTATGATAATCATATGATGCATATCTATGATAATCATATGATGCATATGCATGGTAAATATTCGATTAATTTAATTAATTGACTGCAATGAAGTACTAAATCACAATTGCTACTTCAATGTGTTCAAACAAACGTGTGCGCATTACTAAAATGGAGGCTATGTTTATTTACGCAACAGTATTCTCTGTATTTGGTGCGACGATTACTCTATGGATATTTGATACGACAAAACATTGTCATGGAAAATTACAGATTTTGTGAACCTACACACGTAGATATAATGTGTTCAGATAATGGTAGATAGATATTAGCGTTTGAGATATCTGAATAAAACAAAAACTGTATATTTCTCAACTACATCGTATCAATTGAAGCTCTTGTTGCCCTGTCGCGGTTGCAGATTAAAAACGATCTGAACAGTTAAGCAAAGCCAAGAGTGTGCACACTTGGATGAGTGACTGTGAGACGCTTTTCACTGACGTTAACGTTATCACGCGGAACGCGTAAACAAAATTGGTCCTGTTTTAATAAATCCTTTGTTAGACACAAATTTCTTGATCCTTATTTGAAAACCATTTCATATATTTTGTCTCTTCGAATAATATTCACAATATAAAAGTGGTTTCGTAACAAAGTTGTAATAGATATATCATTAACCTTTGTTTCCCATTCCCATGAGTAACTCAAACCAAACAAACGGTCAGACAACAAAAAATTCAAAATATAGAGCTTAAGTGTGTGAAGGTAAATTGTTCCCGTCTCAATTTCCAAGATATGGTTTATAATTTCCAATGTTTATCTAACGTAAGGATCGACAATGACGATTTATCAGATGCGAGCAGTGGCAGTGACTGATAATAAAGGTAACAAGATCAAATTTTACATATCAGCCGCTTCTTAAACAGACATCGATATGTAATATCTAATCTCATGCCATTCGAAGTGTGCAGCGTCAGAAGCTGATCAGCAAACATGATTATGTTGAGATCATGTTACATACAGAGATACAAAAGAGGCTGAGATTGTACTGTTTCAACTGACAGTACTTACGTTTATGGATATAATAATAATAATATCTCGGGACATCTCCACACACGGCCATCTAATCCCAAAGTAAGCATCAAGAGAGCTTGTGGTATGGTAACCAGACGGCTG
>DWTO01000516.1:0-20729 GCA_018244755.1 Jemadia pseudognetus | reverse complement strand
TAAGGATAGAGCTATTTGGCACTCGGTGCTCTCTGCCTACCCCGCAAGGGACTCGGCGTGATGATATGTATGTATGTATGTATGTACATATCTTTCAAAAGGTGAAATCTTCATACGCATGAGGTCGTTTTCTTTGAGGTCGTTCGATTTGTTTAAGTTTAAGAAAACATAAAATAATTTCAATTCACATTCAAGTAGAACATGTAATTGAAAACCATATTAAGAATAATAAATTTTGGAAACAAAATTTGAATTTTATTTATCAGACTTTGATTGTATAGGGCTTAACATTATTGCACTAACTTAGTTCTAACCGGAAACACCAAAATAACCAGATTAAGGTCTGAGTTTTAAAATATGGACATGTCTATTGCGTTTCTTCCTCTTATTTATAGCTACTTATATTTCTATTTCTGATTATAAAGGCCGTAAATAAAGATTCAAATCTATGAAAAATAAAGGGCAGCCTTAATGCCTTGTAGGACAGCCCTTGCTGTGTTGGCACAAGTGTTGCATTGTTAGCCTACGAAGCCCTCAAACAAAGCAAGGCTACGCAACTCTAGTTTATTGATGCATTCATTAGTAAGCTGTGATTCAGTCGAGCCAATGTAATGTCTGTATCGATTTCTCGGGGGACTTCTGTTTCTTGTACATACAAGAGTGGCCATTATTTTATGTATACCATCACGCTGTGACCCTAACGGGGTAAGTTGAGTGCACCGAGAAGGAAGTATCTTTTTCTTTACAGATGACGTGTTCGTTCTACATGCACTTCGTGACTCTCATCACATACCTTTTATTTAACGTGGTATTTTTTTTAAGTGTGCGGTCAAATAAAGGAAAGGTGGTGGAAAAAAAATTGAATTTAGTAACGATTTATTTACTACATGAAGCAAACCTTAATTAATAATTTTCAAAAAATTGTTATGTAGGAACTTTCATCTGTTAAAATGTTTTACTGTATTATTATTTTAGTACACGAATCTATTGCAGGCATTTAACAGAACAATGAAACATTCTCGACAAACTTATACAGTTATGAATTAGCATATGGTTACAATGTCACAATATTGGCACATCATTATTAATTCAGACGCAGATAGCCTAGCCTTGACTGTAACCTACTTCGATCCACCCACACTTAACGGCGATTAACATAACAGATGTTTAATTTAATGGTACCTGGCCTGATTGTGGTTTTGAGCAGATCCGATGAGTTATCAGATGTAGCTAACTTAAAACAAGTGACGTCACTGGCGCTTTGTTCGCGCTTTATACATCATCATACTAAAATAGATAAGACGTGGAAGGGACAAAGGAATAGAGCATCAAAGAACACGATAACCTTGTCACTGCACATGTGTTTTGTTATTATTTCCAATACACTAACATACAATCCGATAGTAAATCATTTAGACGTCGTTTTATATATGAGGAAACAGATTATGGCAATAAATAAATACTCGTATAGATCTTTATATGTAAAATAAACACGCTTTTCTAAACATTACTGATTCATAGATTTCATTTATAAAAGTAAGATGCAAATGTCACTGGTGAAATCTGTCAGCGTGTTACACTTCTCTGTCTATGTCTTCTAACGATTACTAGTGCAATTGTAGATTCTGTTTTAAGATGTAACTGACAAAATTTCTATTGCCATACACCGGGCACACATCCAGGTTCTAAGCTACTGTTAGAAAATCTAAATTAGAAAAATCTATTAGTGTCAGAACCGGGATTTGAAGCCCGGACCTCCCGATCAGCAGTAGTGCTATCAATACGACCAACGGGGTACTCAATAAATATAATAAATTAATAGAAAAAACAAATATATAACAAACACTATCTTCTGTTTGCCTTATAAGCATTTCTAATCCCTTTGTGTAGCTGCTCTCGGCTTGACCCTTCGGCGTACGTGCCAGCCCCAGGGGTACCTTTATTATTCAACTGTGCTATAGAGCACTAATAGAGTCCTACTAGCTAGAAGAACACGTGCACAGTTCGCCCGGAGTAATGCTATCGCTGTAGTTATGTCTACTGCGTAGTAGACTTAAGTACAGTATAGTATAAGTAGACATATTAAAGCAGTTTGTATTTGGTACTGAAGGGCGTGGCTGCCCTTGCACGATTATAATTGTACGTTAAACGTGATCGTCTAAGGAGTGACAAAACGTAACGTCACGCCTTTAATCCCCGAAGAGATAGGCAGAGGAATACAGAGCACTCCCACGTTCCACCAGTTACGTTTTACGTCCCACTATGGAATAGGTGATGAGCTTATTGCCATGCATCGGCCACATATCCAGACCACGGCACATATCCAGACATCGGGCACATAGACAGACATCCGATCGAGAGATTCTGGATTCATATTCCGGGTTGGGCAGTTTTGTACGACTACTATAGTCGATTTATTAGTAAAAGCATGCAAGCAAATAGTGCGTAGTCGTGACGCTTAGGTCAAGGTGTAATGGCAGTGATTTATGTGACGAGCGTACCGTGAACAGGCTTCATTATATCAGCTGTGTTTATTTTAATGTCACTCGATGAGTCACGCGAGGGAAACTAGAGGAAAGTCTTTGTTAGTTAAAAGCGAAACGTGCGAAATGAAGCGTAGATAAGGCGATTGTAGTACTCACTGGACTGTGCCGACGGCTGCGTTTCAATAACTCACTTTGTTTATAATATTATGCTGTACACAGATATCGAGTGGTATTTTTTTTAATTAGGCATTTTTTCCTTATTTTAGAATAGGCTTTTATTAGAATAAATTTTTTGCAGAACATGTTCATATGTTCTAGTATTTCTAGTTCAGTTCCTATCTAGTTAGATCTAGTTTAGTTCCGATTCGTGCTGTTGGTCTTTTGGTGTGTGTGGTTGAATAATGTGTGAATTTAGTTACTTAAAATAAAGCTACTAATTACAATGTAAACTTCTAATTGAAGTCCTTAATACGCGCGTATTTATCTATTGTTTTTAAGTTTAAAACCTAAATTTAAATGGATCACAAAAGTGTAGGACGTAAATAAAGTAAATATTAAATTTTAACTTGAATAGCTTATACGGCAGCATAAGCTTCTACAGACATTGTTGATTCTGCGGATTCTAAAATGACTTTTTTGAATTGTCTTTAAACTGTTGATTACGCACATTTCAGAGCGTTTTTCAAGTGCTCTTGTTTTAATTATAAATATTCACATTTAAATTATAACTTTATCACCTTATGTATGTAAATAAACTCCAGTCAAGTGTAATTTAAAATTTCATAGAATTATAAAAGTCTTCTTTTGTATTTTCTATATTCAAAAAAAATGATTAAACGGGTCATTATTTTAATGAAGAAAAAGTACTCTTTACGAGTTAATTTCTTTGATGGCTCTGTGCGTGTTTATTCAACACTTAATTATCAGTGCAAATCTTGGAATTTCAAGTGACCAAAATAAACATTTTCTCGTAAATTTTCACTCGACATTGCTTACGAGAGCAATGTCAGGGGCTTAATTTATCGTTTTGGAGTGAATTGGCAAACATTTACACCAGTCTTTTCTCGCTTTGTTTCCGTATATTTTACTTAGGTTAGCTAGCGCCGGCGAATGGCAACTCCACCAAAAGGATTACATTTTTGCGACATACAATTGGATGATACATTGAATTGAATTGGATGTATAACAAACTAAATTGGTCGAACTTAAATTCAATTCATGAACTTGATTAACGAGTGTTTAATATTCACAGAAAAGTGATAACTAGTGACAGTTGTTAACTCATGTTCCTTTAAATAAACGACAATCACATAAAATAAAATACATATTTTGTAATACTGTTATTTTGTTGTAATCTCGCCACACATCCACTGATAGCCGTGAGATAATTGATAAGTATAATAAGTGTATAAGTGATCCCATTATTATTATTATTATCATCATCATCATCACATATGCATAGATACACGCACGCACACACACATATACAAACACGATTAACGTACACACATATGAACAAATATTTGTTATTAACCAAACACTGTTCATTATAACGTTAGTATCACTATCAGTGCAATCCGTTTCGGTCATATTATTATTAGTAAATTATTTAGTATATTACGGTCTTGGATTACCAAATGAATAGACAAAAAACAAATAAATTGTGATCTAAAAATCCTCTCTATACTTAATCGTTTAAATCTAACGCCGGTAGTTAAAGTGCAGCAGTGAAATGAGTGTTCTGCCTCGTAAAGATTTCGAGAAATGGATGTTTAACTGTTACCGGTGTGTTTATTACGTTTTAACGACAAATTGCTATGTAAGTTGTCCCGGTGTCCAGGTCAACATTTCTTCTTCTCCTCCCATTTCCTCATTTGTATTCCGTGTCTAAATTTAAAAAGGCAATTAACCCTTTTTCGAATATTTCGTGCTGTGTCCACGAAGGCATCACAGATTTGTTATTCATGTAGTTTCTTATAATGTTCTGTTGACAAATGTAATACGGCATGCATGAATCTTAGATTTGTAAACTTGAAATAATTATACAGATCTTGAGTGGCTTGCACGTGTAAAACATTTTTGTTTATGCATTTCAGATACATAGAACTAAGAGAATAACTGAGTTAATTTGATTTTATTAAGTTTTTCGCTTTATACATACATATATATCCTCACGCCAGGTTCCTTGCGGGGTAGGCAGAGAGCACCGAGTGCCAAATAGCTCTATCCTTACAGACCTGCCGCGCCTTCTCCGCATTCATAAAATAAATAAATAAACAAATAAAAACGCAAAGAGATCGTTCATTTATATTGTATAGGTAGGTATATAGCGTATTTTAACGAAAGTCGAAGCTGAGTTAGTTTAACTTCGAAACGAATGAGTATTTCAACAACTTAGAAATAAACAAGAAAAATCCAATGACATTTTTCTCAATCGCAGTGCACTTCGACCGAGAACATCAATCTTCGATTACTGACACTCCATTTCAGTTCACCATACGTCACTTCCAGGTCCTGAACTCGCTCTAGAGTCTAGACTAATCTTTTCTATTAAGCCAAAACCCTGGCTGTTTTTATTATTTTTAGCTCTATCCAAGTTGGTCGGATTGGAATGACTTCTAAATTTAAACTTGTGATTTTAAATTCGTGAGTCACAGTCTCGGATTAAAATGTATCGAGCCAGTTATATGTATAGTTGAGAATATTATGTTAGTGACTTCAGTTAACCATAATAATATCTTAGGTCACTTGACACAGGATCTAACGACCTTAAACTAGACTGAGGTTGTACTGTAGGAACCAGACAGGTTGTATACATACTCATGTACCAACATCATGACATAAATAATTATTCAGATTTATTATACACCCAGGTAATTATTTGTCCTGGGTAGACATCGAACACACCAACTCCGGCGAAAATTCTGCAACTACTTAGACCAAATACTAACCACCAGTACAGCCATGAACCACAAAACCATTTCAATAAATGATAATTGTATTTTAAGATTTGTATGTCACATGAATAATTTTATTGGTGTATACATGTGTAATAGTATGTACATATGTATATGTAAGGTACCTAACCTAACGACATTACTACTTCACTTTAGTACATTAGTACTTCACTTTGGACTGGCAGAAAAGCAATGTAATAGCGTAATATATAAAATTTGACGGAAATAGGCACTGATTTCATATAATAATCATAAATTTTATTTAGAACTTTATTTATAGGTACACTAACCAAATCGAAACATACTCGTAGATCTAATTACATATATAAAGCTATTTATTTAACTCACCTCATATTTACATATAAAAACATAATAAGCCAATGTATCATATTTAAATATTGATTCTTCATGATTATATAACAGTAAAATATCGTACAACTGAAACTGTATTAAGTATTAACAGTGCAAACAAAATTAACTTCATGCAGCAGATAACATCAACTGAGTGTCTAATTCCACTGGTGGACATAGGCTTGCCCTGGGGAGTTGAACTCCTTAATCACCACTCTGGCCACGCGAGTGGGGATCGCAGAGCACGACTCCTCGCACCGCCTACACTGCTGCTGCAGATAATATACAAAATTATATTAAACTTGTGGGGAATGTGTGCGCCCTGTGCAACACTTTTCACTCGTGTTCAAACAAATACATATATGTACACAGGTTGTGCTTACAGCAGTGTGTCAGCAACAGACGTGCTATGCAAAGCAAATATCAGATCCGTAGTATAAACAACACTCTCGCGAACAAACTAAAAGTGTACAGTACTCGGAGATCCGACTTGACAAACGCTCATCGCTAAATAAATGTTTTGCAAGTCATTATCTAAGAAAATTAACGCGAACACGCGGTAAAAACGCAGTTACATACTGTAGATTTTCACTATTTAAACTCAAAACCGATTTACAAATTAATTCATTGGTTTTGAATAAGAATTTTGCATACCACATACGCACAGTCTGTTCTGCAATATGGCCTGATGGTTTGAAGTTACGCCTTCCGTTTCGGAAATCTGCGATTCGTGTCACCTGCATGCAAATATTAACGTATGTAGGTTTATGAACAAACAATAAAAAATATGAAAACATATATGAAAAAAACAATAGAATGCCGTACAATAATAAAATCCCTCGCCAGAACAGAGAACGAAAATATTTTGAAGCCACGGAAACGACTTAGAGTGCACCATAATGTCTTCTAAGGAGCGTTAAATCTGTCGACCACACAGCCAGTATAATATACACTGTGACCTTAACCCTTATCATTAGAGGGAAGTTCAACACTGAAACAGTGAAGGGGTCGAAGAGTATGTAAATGTCTTTTACTGTTTCCGGTTGCTACCTTCTCAGAAATTTCTGAATTGTTAACAACATGTAGACGTTTAATACAGGTTTGTCAATATTCCTTACCTTTCTCCTATTACGGGATCTAGTTCCAAGAAGTGTAAACCTAAGGGTTTTCGAAATAGTTTTCAGCGAAAGATAAAGTGACTGTGATACAGATCTAATATACCTTGACTGAAACTTCTTAACTATTATATAGTAGGTTGCTAAATTATTAGGTACATTATAGGACAAGATTTTTTCATATTTTGAATCCGAGTAATTTTTTTTGTTATACTTATTGTTATAATTATAATGTATTTTAATAAAACGGACATTCATGGGACAAATACGTTACTTTTATATTTCAATATTAAAATTTAATGTTGCCACATTTTGTGGCATTTAGACATCGAGGCATATTTTCTATGTCTTGTCTAAAATATGTCTTTCCGTCATATGCTCCTGTAGGTATAATGATTTAACTTATCAACTATTTTTTTAAAGCATACAATTCGATGTCCGTCTAAAAAACCAAACATTATGCTTATAATTCCCGAAGAGGTAAGTAGAGGAGTGTAGTACACTCCCGTGTTTCATCACTTACGTCCCTATAACCCTCTATGCCATAGGAGGTGAGCCATTGATTGCCATACACCGGGCACAAATCCAGACTCCGAGTCACTATTAGAAATTTGTACTAAAAAATCTGAGTTAGATTTTAAGTTAATAAAGTCCTATAGTATCTGATCCGGCAATAGAACCCAGGATATCTCGATTAACATTTGCGCTTGATTTCATCTGTTTCATTTCATCTGTTGCTTTAAAATATTTGGGCATATAATAACAAAATGGGTTGACGCAAATATTAAAGTACACAAAAGTGCGGAAAGCTTGCACCATATTCTGATATTAAGCATTGGTGAACCCACAGAAAAGAATTGTAAGTGTTTGCCTTCTCATTTAATAGAGAAAAGTATAAGAAACAGGTCGAGGTTCATTGTATAATTGGATCGGCCTTTCATGGGAACGCTAAGAATTAAAAGAAAAGACACGACTTCAAAGAACAGCCAGGTGCGTTCGGTGTACGACTTCGCGGTTTCAATACAGTGAACGAAGAAGAAATATGGTTACATTTTCCCGACATTCATTACCGTACACTGACATATTTCCGACGTATTCGATCACGTGACCCGGTTAACCTGCCCCTCGCAGATCCAGCTGGAATTGATTCACGCAAATCACTCGTCTTGATCTACGTTATAATTGAAGCGAGCACCTTTATAATCCTGCGACATGTATTTAGTTAGTTCCTACGAGTGATTCTGCTTGTCATTTGACTGCGACGCTTTTTACTTGCCACTGATGGATACGAGTCTACACAACCCTAAGCTGGTACAGTACTGACTAGAGAAGATCCGGTGTATGATGTTTTTAAAGCAGAATCTTTAAGAACTAGAAAACTAAGAAATACAACTAAGAACGAGATGAAGTATTTTAAAGTGTTATCCAAACTACGGAAATCTTTGTTACTATCGGACACAAGCAGTCAGTCGTCTCAGCACTAACCGTATCTGGCGTTGCTTTGCTATACAGATTGTTTTCAACCTTCTACTGCTCCAGGGCGACGAACTGATTCATTTATTATTTATCGATATAAAACATACATGCCTATCTGGATAATTAGCTGTAATAACATAATTGGTTTACCCAATTTACTCATTTGTAACGTGATATGGCGCGCTCTTGAAAGAAAGTTGATATACACACAAAATGAAAGACCCACTGTTTCGCAAATGTTAAGACGACGGTAAAAACTAATAAGCAATCAAGAGATACAGCTGTCTTAGGCGCGACATATGTACCAATATTGTTAATATCATAGAAACTAAGCAAAATGGTCGAGAACTTATTAACATTGTATCATTTCGCACAAATACATGTTATGGTTAATTTTAAAACATTTACGACATTCACGGCAAATGTAGTATCGACACAGTACCAATCCCTCCCAATCCCCCGCGATCTCGTAATTTAATCGGCTTTCCTCCAACCGTCTGCCGGACGCCTCGCTCGCGGTGCGTAGTTTTGACACCTCCCGATATCTCACTGCCTATTAGGTGTCATGGGAATCGATAGAAAGTGATAACAAATCTAAACTGTCATTAAAATACATGTGTTTATTAATTACATGACATTAATTTTTATTCTTCTTACCTATAAGTGCTTACGTCTGTTTGAAATTGTCTATTCATATTGTTGTCATTGTCTATAAGAATACTCGGGCAGATAGTTCATATTTCATAGCAATGAATCAAAATTCCCACTGAAACAACGATTGATCTGATAAGATACGAGATAAGAAGGCCTACCTCAAACTCTTGAAATTGGTTATTGAGGTCCAGCCTGCCAAATCAATATATAATTTGGCTAAATTATTTAATTACTAGATAATTCATAAGGATACGCGGCTTGATGTTAAACATCGATACAAGTGACAACAGTAATATAATAATTGGTGCTAAATAAATATTAATGATATTTATTTACTACGAGTACATACATTGTATGTTCACACGTTCCGAATATATCTCTTTTAGCTGTAATTATAATAATTTGTAATAAAACGCACGTTAAGTTGCAATGTTTTGATACAGATTTGCTCATTACAAAGGCCGCTAGCGAGATGCTATTATACGTAGTTAGCCATGTTTGGGTGATTCTTACACCTACCGGGCGCCACCCGAGGCGTGCCCACCGAACTGTTATGAATTAGCGGTCGATATACTAATTGGACCACCATCAAAGATGAGGAGTGAGGGCTGAGTCGTCAGCTTCGTATGTGTACACAAAGATACAGGGGCACTTTGAGGTATGATTGGAGTGATTTCCTAACTACAAATGTATAATTCGATTTGAATACAAGACACTTTTTATTCATAAAGAAATAGCAAACGAGATTAATAGTTATCTGGTACACTATTCTATATATAATCTTCAAATTGGATTATATGTAATCAAAGAGTTAAAAGTGACGGAATATTGTATGGTGTATTGTTACGTCGCGAAGCACCGAGTAACCAGGAAGTAACTTATGAAAGTACCTACAAAATATCGAAAATAAATTTTATTCCTATATTGTAAACGAAAATTTGTCTCATTTAGTTGTCATAATTAAACAAACCTAAATTAAATTTTCTATAATTAACTTGAAGACAGTGAAGGCAAAATATTAACATCTGTCATATTTTTGCCTTGTTTTTAATATTTTTTTAAGCAGGTGTCAAACTTCATGTCTAACGTATTACACTTTGGGTCCATTAAACTGGCCCATAAACCTTACCAAATACCAAAAAGAAAAATAAAGCCAACGCAATTTCTAGAAACTCCGTAATCAAATTCTATATTGTTTTGAAACTCAACCTTTGCTCATACCGTTACATCATAAAGCTTCGCACTGGTGTCGACACGACGCGTCCAATCGACTCGGACGGTGCGTTTTGTACCTCGCCCAGTATTGGGTTACCGGTTGTACCGGACCGCTCGTCACTAATGCCACCTGACACCAAATGAGATTGATTGGCATATGTCGTTACTTATTAACCCATGATAATAATGCGGTTGTAATGATGCTACGACTTTGTTATACTGTTTAACACTACGTTTTTATCTTTTTTGTTTGTTTTTGTGGCTTTCGTATTTTTTTATAACCAGCCAGCGATTCGAGGTATTCGTCTGATTAATGTCATATCATATTTTATTATTTGTATTATTATATCTATATTTGTTTTCATTTCTCTATGTATGTTATCAAACTGTGTTACTATTCTAAGTGACTAAGTGGATTATTTAAGTGTTAATTTGTCTCACATTTTTCTATGTATGTTATCAAATTAAGATTAGAATAGTAACATATTCTAAGTGACTAAGTGGATTATTTAAGTGTTAATTTGTCTCTCTACTTATTTTGATGCTATTCATACAAATTCATAATTATTTCGTTTTATTATTTTCTACTGTGATCCTCAGAGCAGTCAGCCGACCTCGTTGCTTCTTCTAAGGGCACGCTTTTAGAGCCATTTTTGGAAAGCTCCTTGCGAAAGAGCCCTGTTGGTTCGAATGCGGCGCTTCCGATTACACTAAAAGTCTCAATTTGGGAATATTTTCGTATAAAAAATGTATATACTATTGATCCAAAAGTATAGTTAAGGAAACTTAGTTAATTGCAACGTTAGAAATACCTGCTACCATGTAGGTACCTAAAATACAATAAAACTGTATGCACTCCTCTTTAATAATATACATATGAGTACTTTGCCAACTACATGTAACAGACGAATCTCTGGAAATATATAAAAGTGACTTTGAAAAAAATTTATGGACCCCTACTGATCATCAGTCATTTGTATCTGATGTTGGTTACTTGATCTAGAACTGAAATTTCCAGATCAGAACACCGTAATATCTACTGAAAACTATAATTGTTATACATATAAATGTTATAAAAGTTTAAAGATAACTCATTTAAATTTTCAAATCAGCCTTCAAAATAAATTTATGTGTTGGTATATAACGCTTTTTTAACACATGAATTTGAATTTTACAAAAATTTCTCTTCTGTCAAGAGATTTTACATTTTGTCAACAGTCTAGACCTCGTGTGAAGTATCTGGAGAATCCAGATGAAACTAATCTTCTAGCGACTTAAGTTGGAACATATTTTCATCTCTGACATTTATTTTCTATAAAGAATTGTCAAAGCTATTAATTTTTTAATAAAAATAATAATCCCACAGATAAATCTATGATTATAACCGGCGCATAAATAAACAATTTAAAGGCCTCGTCAAGCGCGTCCCAGAACTGAGATTAAAATAATCAAGAACATTAATTACGATAACATTCTGAATTCTAATAGCGTATCAATATTGATAAAATCAGAAAATAAATTATTACAATTTACATAGAAAGCTTACCAACTTTGCTTACCCTGATTTATCTTATTAGTTATATCGACAAGAAACAGAAAGTTTTGGTTGCAACACTAATCTCCGAATGTCGTACATTTGGGATAACAATCGATTTCTTATCTATTGTATACGTCATAAAGACTATATTCCTATGTTCGTGCTGGTATCGTGCGAGCTACGAATGAGTTTTATCTAAAAAAATTGATAAGAGATAAAGAATTGTTGGTAGGACGCTACAGTGCTGCCATCTAGATTGGTCAGTGGCATGTCTTTTTGTTAAACGTATCTGATTTTGTTGATTTATTGCTAGCCATAAATTAAACATGTTTTGAATCAATCATTATACTGTGAAGACATAAATTAATTCAAACTACAGATATAAAGAAGTATTTTTATAGATTTATGCAGCTACCACAATACCAATTGTTTCACCACAAAAGCGTAGTTCGGGTAATTGGAAAAAGAACATCTTAAAAAATTTAATTAATTTCTATCAACCTTTTACCTTCTATTCTACCTTCATTTTCTATCAATCTGGTGACCCTTAAATGAGAGGATATTTGTTATAAATATAATAGGAATTGTGCTATTATATACGTATTGACGTACGAATAGGTACACAACAGAGTTATAGATCTAGATATGAATGCAAAGTATGGGCAGTACACGACTAAGCAGACCAATATACAGTAACCCCAGTATACCGTGTTCGTAGAGCCGTGGGTGGTCGTGCTGTCGTCCGCCGCAACGCTTTCATCGCCGTGTTTTTATGAAGCGACATGTACATCTGTGACATCGGGTTAATAATCGCTGGCTATTACAACCGGCCGCACTGGAACAGCGTGGTGGAATAGGCTTTTGGGGACCTCGTGTTTTCCCTCGTCTAACTGACGAATTGAAAATGGAAGTTCGCACTAAACGCCATTGCTATTCGTTTCATTCATTCTTTCGTTCATTCACTTATTCATTTATTATTTCATTCACTCATTAATATAATTACAGCTTACAATGAATAGGATTGTACAGAAATAAATAAAAATGCATTGAAATAGAATTTAATTTTACCATTACTTTCCACTATACACACAAGCGAACAAAAGTTTTTACATCCATTAATTTCCAATACTTCTCTTCAATACACAACCAATGTATAGACGCTAACGAAAATACAAAAGCGTCTATTCTCAAAGTGCTCGTACCTGTGAAATTGGCGTGTCTAATCGATTTATAATAACTCCCCAATATTATTACACGTAATAAGGGATCCGAGTGAAAACGTAGTCGACTAAGCGAAATGTGAGGTAAGACAGTTATGGATAAGACACTCTATAAATTATACAAATTATTTTCACGTTTTAATATGTCATAATGCAAATGTTATTGAAGTTCTACTCGTACAGTTCTTGATTGAACGATTAGTAGTTGATGTTCCTTAAATCTGTACTCTCGGTAATTCTGCACCGCGGACTATTCTGTATGACACTGGCAAACATAAAAAATGAATGTTTAGTAGTAGTTAGTTAGGCTTGTGTTACAAAAAATTGAGCTTCCTATATTACTTAAATAAGCTATATACACAAATATTACTTTACCAATTTTAAAATTACATGTCTGTCAAGAGAGAAGCTAGTTGATAAATAATAAGTTATAAAGGGCCTTATCCACCCTAGGATCCGTAGATACGTTATTAAAAGAACGTTTAGAAATAATATGTATGTGCCACATGCCTACCGCAAAACATGATGGATCCGATACGGTATTGTGCCGTGGACATATATTAATAGAGATACTTCGATAAGCGGCCGCACAATACACACCGGAGTGCATAATAATAGTACTTAATAATAATAATAATAATTGCTTATCATTGAGGAAGCCGTTCATCATATCACTTATATCATTGTAATCGTGAGATACCTTGTGTTTGGTATATTATTATTATTGCGAGTGCCTCGCAGTGCGCCATACAAAATACGTAATTCGATAACTGTTGGTTATTCGACTTATAAGTTCTTCTTTTCTACTCTCATACCAAAATGTTCAAGTTAATCTTGGAACTAACTGCGTTATTCCTTTCTGATTCTTCTTTGAAATATTTCTCTTTTGGGCTTTTACAATGATCCTTTGTTCAAAATGTGAATACAGAAAGACGATCTTTACATTGACTTCTGTTGTTGTCTTCATTTGTCAGGATGTCTTGTAATTGAAATCTTTTGTCTGTTTTATACATAAGCAGATATAGAAAAGTACCTGGAAAGCCTTCTGTACATCTCGCAGTTAGTGTGTCATTACTATTTTCTCTACGATTTCCCCTGTAAAGTAAAATATTTTCTGATCATTTGTCTTTTCTTGACAGGCATAAGAGAAAAGTAAACAACTTACTGCCGTCGAAGTCGACAGCGCCGAACCAGAGCTCCGGTTCCCAACGTCGAGCTCCACCACCAGCTCCGTTGTACGAGGACCTGCAAGATATGCCCAGGCGACCGCCGCTGCCTAATAGACCTGACATGGAGCCACAGTTAGAGGTTAGTATATAAGTCAAAGTAAGCTGAAAGAAGCAGAAAGAATTATGTGTGTTCTTCAAAGATAGGGTTATTTGACGATCAGTTCTCTCTGCACACTACAAAAATTTTCTAATTTAAATTTTCTAGTAGTGGTTCGGAGTCTGGATATGTGCCCGATGCATGACAATAGGCTCACTACCTATTCCATAATGGGACGTAAAATTAACTGGTGAAAGGTGGGAGTGGTTCTGCATTCCTCTGCCTACCTCTTCGGGGATACAGGCGTGAAGTTACTTTTTTTTTTACTTTTTTTATTTTTTTATTAATTCTTGTATCTACTAACAGAATGCGGTGAATGTATCGCGAGAACTACGACTAAACGTAACATCACGCCTGTAATTCCCGAAGAGGCAGACAGAGGATATACGACACTCCCGATCTCACCAGTTACGTTTATGTCCCACAATGACATAGGTGGTGAGCTTATTGCCATACACCAGGCGCGTATCCAGACTCTGAGTCACTACTCAAAAATCTAAATTAGAAAAAAATATTAGTACCCGACCCAGGAATTAAACCCAGGACCTCCCGATCGGCAGCTGCATTTGTAACCAACACGACCAATAATGTAGTCCATAGCAACATATAATAAATAATGAGTTAATCATGATTTATGTGGAGTCATCACTGATTAATTTATGGGTTTGTAGTTGAAAACATTTTCTATACTCTAATATTTATCTATGCCAATTCACATGGTGATCGGTGAACGGTGTCGAAGCTGGCGGCTAGCAGCGCCATCTAACGACAACTTACAATAAAGTGCCAACTTTTAAGATGATCGATGAAATAGTGCGACACTATTAACGTATAAAAAAAAAACTGTACTTATAATATAAATATGTATAGAATATAATGAAAAACGATTTATCCAAAACAGTATTCATAGATCTTATTCTAAGTATTTGTTAGTTTGTGGAGCACCCCGCTAGTCTTCCAGATCTCCGCGAGTAGGTATCGGCACGAGTGTCGTGCCAGATCACCTTGGCGAAGGATATAAGAAGGCTTAAAGCCAACACGTTCGCAGCTAGAGCTGTATTCCGTAGGTTTCGTATTTCGAAAAATGTTGTATTACATACGCTTTTGAAAAATAAAACCACCAAGACGTGTAAGAAGTGTTGAATTCTTCCCGCATTGCCACAGCCGCAAATATTGCCACTTGCTTCTAATACTTGCATTTAGCGGCGCGGAAAATTGAATTTCGAATTGTTTAAGCAACCGTACATTGAAATTCAATTTCTATTATACTTAATCGAAGTCTACGTAAGGGAACAGGGAGAAAGGGAAAACTAATTTTGTTATAGGAAAATATCAAATTAATGTAGGTATTTATGTAAAATCGTTCGGTCAGCGACAATTAGTATATCAATGGGTGTAACATATGCGAAAGTAAGAAAATATTTCTTCTTTGTATATTAATTAGCCTTTCACGTCAAAATCGCTAAAAGTTTCAACAAACGAAACTTTTTATGGCGATAGTTATTAGGATCTCCAGAAAGGACACGGTGTTTTTAGAATCCTTCTATAAACATGTCCCTTAGAGAGCGGTGTTTAACAATTTAGTTACGAGTTGCTAGTGTTTTATTAGTTTTAACTTCAAGACAGTGCAAAGTTTAAGTTTTATTAGTCAATCATTAAGAGCACAAATTATAAAACTGTTAGAAAACTTCTTTTACTTCAATAAAAATTTCAAAACCCTCAAATATCTTACTAAGGTACATTTGGTAAATAAAAATCTAAGTGAAGATACAGCTCAGAATTATATCCAGCAGTTCAAATATGTCACTGTAGCAGTCGTTACAGTTCAAAAGGTTAAAAAGGAAGAGCGATATCCGTTGCTCAAACAGATATAGCAACACTCCGCTATCACAGTCTTCGAAATGAAAGCTAAAGTTTATTTACTCCAACATAGATATACGTTATAATCCGTACATATAGTATTCGAAACCTAAAAAGGCAATAATATTTGCATATTACTTGATATGTACTATACATACAGCAAACTGATAACACAAATCTAGGCTAATATGTTGTATATAGGTACGAGTACGTACATATGTATGTAGTTCGATATACTGCATTTATCGACATTTTTGGAAAGTTCAATGGACCTAAATAGAAAATTAAAAATGTAGGAACAAAAATGTGGGACACATTTTTTATTGAAGTATTCTCTTCGTGTTATTGATTTTATGTTCTACCCAAAGGTTGTCTGAAAGACATCGCTACCTTAAAAAGACTGCCTTTAGTGTGATTTCCATTTATTGTAATATACAACATATACTTATAACTATTTCCTGTTTTATATGTATTAAATATTTTATTACTTTTACTGTATCCTCATTATAATTTCAGCCCATTCACATTTTCAGATCACGTGTGCCTTGGTCTCGGTTACACAGATTCACTGCGCTCCTGCCCAGTTGCCCAAATATCTGTTTTTACCAAGTACGTTATATATTGGGTTACAACGGAGTCAAAAGAACATGAAAAGTATGTATGTCAGATCTGTAAGGGTAAACATATTTGGCAAACAGTACACTCTGTCTATCCCCTAAACTTAATTGACCTTTATTTAACTTTAAATGACCTGACGTGATAATATCCCAAAAATAATATATCAAATTGGCTCCCAGTTGCAAATGCGATACCTACCTAATTTAGCTTTAGTGTTACAATGAAGATAGAAAGTAAAATAAAATCACGAGGAAGACACCTGTAATTCTGTGCACGTAGTACGGTACGAGAGTGAACCGATACGGGTTGAACGCAGCCGCAAACAGAATGTTTGTGGATTTCATTCTGCAGAAGCACTCTCGAATGGCTTCCGCGGTTCTAAAGCCGGGTAGTTGAAAAATTGTGTACATACATACAAGCGAATGTAAATACAAAAGTGTTGTAAGTTTTTATTTTTTTTATTGTTTGTTTTTATTTAATACTACAAAAACTAATACATTAGACTGCCTCGTCGATTAAATGGGTGTAAGGGCAGCTGTTGACCGAGAGATCCGGGGATCGAACCCGGGGCCATTGGAAATTCCTAACTGAAATTATCTAGTAGAAATTTCTAGCAATGACTCGAAGTCTGGAATTGTGCATAGTGTATCGCAATAGGCTCACCCCTTATTCCATAGTGGGACATAAACATAACTGGTAAAACACTCCTCTGCCTACCTCTTTGGAGAGTACAAGCGTGATGTTACATTACGTTACGTAATAATATAATTCGTCAGTTATAAATGCACTTAACTAAAGACAAAGACATAATATGTGTCTTTTATTGCTAAGTGAGTGCAGGTTTAGTGTGGTTACGTATTCTATCAAAGGATTTGTGTAAAATAAAGGACAATTTCCTATTGAAAAATCTCAACCTCTTAATATATTGAGATGTCTTACTTGTCTTTAGGATATCTATAACCTATTTATTATGTGTTTAATAAAAAGTTCAATTATTTACTTATTTTTTCTCCCTTGCTTAGGCCATACATTACTAATCCACTTTTTTTGACTTGCCTACTTTTTTACTGGCCAGTCTGTCTTTACTAATAAATAAATTAACTAAACTTGTTTTATTAACAACTAATATTAACGTTCCTAAGTGACAATAATAGTCCTCGGAAAGGTTTTCGATACTTCTTACACATATCTACATACATATAAGCGATAACAGTCACTTGTGACTGTGGCCTGTATTTTCGCTTCTCTGTTCATATTAAAAAGAAAATGAATGAACGAGGGAGTACTGGAAATATAACCATATAAACAATTCCAATTTCAATTTTACGCTGCGATAAACGCAACGCCTTGAGATCGTCAAGTGGGAACGCTGGCGGCCGGCGGCGCGGACGTGAAATGAATTCCAGAACTCCCTCACACGTGTCCATTCTCACTGGGTATTATTACTCTTGCATTCGTATTACAATTTCATGTGGCACGTGAACGTATTCCGCGCGTATTATAATTGTCAACCATTTTAATACGCGTACGCCAGGTGTGCTAAGCCGCACTTTAGCTTCGTCGTTCAGAGTAACAATGAGGCGAATGAAAATTGATGTCAACGATACGGATGTAGTATGTATAGTCATCATGTTTTTATAATTGTAAACGTATGCCCCGATTTCATAGTGGGACCTAAACGTAACTGGTGAAACGCGGGCGTATAGTACACTGCTCTGTCTACCTTTTCCAGGATTACCAGCGTGATTTTGCGTTCACATTTATAACGTGGAACATAACATTTAAGATAACGTGCAATATAACATAACGTGGGACAATTTAACGCGAAATATGGATATACTGTATTCCTCTGCCTATAACTTCGGTAAAACAGAGGCGTTATGTATTATTATTATATTATGTATTACTTATGTATTAGTATTATTACAGGTATGGATAATATCTTCAAGTAAATTTGAATTATACTTTGGCAATCATCTTGTTTATTTCAATTCCTAACTGATTACAATCCAAAATATTTTGTTTGCATAGAAAAAGGTATATTTAACTTAGAATTAAAATGTAAACAGGATGTTGAAAGGGCATTTGCTTCATAATTATATGGAAATTAATTGTGGAAAATTCATTATGATTCTGGAAGGTTTTCACTAATAATAACATATTTTGCGTGCTTATAATATTTCCTTATTCGTTGTTGTTAATGTAACTCGTACCTAAAAACGTCTCATAACGCCAGTTGTCACTTAAGTGGTAGGCAGAGGCGAGTTTTACGCTCCCATGTTTCACCAGTTTTGATAATTATAAATCAAACCTTTACAATGTAATAGTAAATTATTGATTTAATATTGTATGCTACATGAGATATTTTCAATTAATACTAAGCGGATTAATATTTACATCGGATAAAATATGAAAAACAATAATTTTGATACTATCGATAACTGTAGTAGATACAAACTATTATAGATGGGTTGTGTATTCGATTTCCATCCTGAACAAACATTAATGTGATGAGCGTGAATACTCGTATTTGTCTTGTGACTGTTTGTAAGACAGCAAATATACATAAGTAGGTATTTAGAAATGTGTAGGTATATGTATGTCTAATCAGCTGTTTGGTTATCATAGCACAAGCCCTGCCTAGTTTAATAAAAATGCTTGTGAGTTAAGAGATTCCACTATATCGCTTAGTAATATTACGTATAGGTTAACATAACAGTATATAATTTCAGGTATGTCACTCGTAATATAAACTTACACACTTTATATAATTGTACACTATAAAATTTCATAGCGTCAGTATTATAGCGGATGCCAAAGAAATATTGAAAGCACGTAACTTACGACTCTTAATAAACGATGCAGACCTAGTACGTATTAAGCACGCCATCGACTTTTATTGCGTTGTTCCCATTCGCAGAACAAAATGCGATCGAGAACCAGTTGATTGTGCAATTGTTGTTTATGTGTGTAAGTCTTAAGTACATACGTACATGTATGTATCTGAAAGGAAACTTGTACATGCACTTGGAAATATTATTGAACTTTAAACATTTATATTTCAATCATAATTAGATAAATTTAAAAAAAGAACAAATTTCTTACTTTTACTTTTGTTACTTTTACTTTTACTTTTGTTACTTTTACTTTACTTTTGTTAACACTTTTGTTAAATATACCAAAACACGTGCTTGACATTTTAGTATTGAGAATGAGCTATTAAATTTGGCGGGTTCATTGATAACTGTGTTTGTTCATGTCTTACATTATTCATTAAACGATTTGTCATATATCATATCAAAACTAAAAAATGTGAAAAAATTAATATCGGAATCTGAAAAAATCTGAATATCAGTTCTTTAGTGTCATTGTATTACATTATACATACATAAATGTCACTGACTATTAACATCATTACATATTGCCAGCAAATGTTATTATCAGCAAATAACATACCTATAATTGCTATATTATTGTTGAATAAGAACATATTTCGCAAATTGAACTTTCGAGCATTTCTTTTTTAATTGCTCCAATTTCCGTTTCGCCTTTTCCTTTTTTTTATAAATGAAAATTCTACCTTGAGGATTGATAAAGGATTCCGTACCTCATTGTCTATAGGTACACCAATAAGAAGGGTCTTAGAATTGTGGTCTCGTAATGAACTATTGGAGTATCGAGCGAGCAGCGCGGTTAAGCAATTAACGACCGCTTGCGGCCGATCTTAATTGTACCGTTTTCGCTTCCAACTTTGTACCACTTGTTAACCTACTAGAATAAAATAAAAAATTTATTTAATTCGTTCAGGATACTTAAATATGTAAAGTAGTCAATTACCACCGGCGTGCGTGTATGAAGAGAGTGATGAATGTGGAAGAGGCACGACAGGTGTGCAAGAATAGAGATATTTGGCA
>DWTO01000515.1:0-20741 GCA_018244755.1 Jemadia pseudognetus | reverse complement strand
AACGGTGAGCGAGACGGGGGACCTAACGAGTCAGCAGACTATTTACGTCACAAAGTAATAGATACACATTGACAACGGAACATCACAGCTAGTACGAGGATATGTATTATGGAAAATCAAATTCATTTTAATTATTGCTTGAAAAACAACAACGAGGTCTTTCGCGTTTTGTACTAGACTAGACTATTGACTAGACTAATATTTGATATACTAAATTCCTGGACGCCACGGGAACAAGAGTGCCACGATTTAAGCTAGCCTAAGATAAGTATGTATTTTAAATACAGTGATAACATTATTATCATCCTATCTCAGTCCATTGCTGGACACAGGTCTCCCCCAAATAGCGCCCTCGCGTCCTATCCTCGATTTGCCGCATTCAGCTTTTGCCTGCAACCTTTCCCTTTCGCAGACCGTCATCCCACCTGGCCGGAGGGCATTCTACGCTACGTTTGTCGAGCCGCGGTCTCCACTCCAGAACTTGAATCGACAATACAGAACTCCACCGGTTATCTGTTCTTCCCCAAGTATGTCTAGCCCATTGCTAGCCCAGCCCATCGACATAGTATTCAGCTATGTCGATGACACCGGTTCTCTGTCGGATAGTGTCCTTTTTGATTCTATCCTTCAGATAGACTCCGAACATACCTTAATATAACACATAGTGATAACGCTTAAAGTCAATATAATCAGGAGCGATGGTGAGATAATATTGTGCTCGGTTTGTTGCAAGCTTGTTGTTTAAATGATAAAACAGTACCTACATCTTAAATAATATATGTATACTTTATTATTCATCAAAACAAATACAGAGATCGTACACATATGTACATACACCACAAGCTCATAGAAGAATGCGTCGTGTTGATGCTAACAGAGATAACTTTTAAAATAGATAGGAGGTAAAAATAAGTGCGGAAAAATAATGATCGCAATGTGAGCATAATAGTTATTTTTAGCGCCAAACAATTATTATAATATTCTAGAGCTAAATTAATTATAGAAATCATGGCTTAGAACATATTACATTTAAAAAAATCAGGCGAATTGAGTACCTCCTCCTTTTTGAAGTCGGTTAAAAATGAACCGTACGTCGTAATTGTAACGATTTCAATAACTAACAAAGAAGAACTGTGAAGTGATATTTTGTAAAATTCCAGTGAATCTCATTCGGAATAAAAAAAAGAGAAGATTTCTCAAGAAACTAAACAAGAAAGACGCGGAAACATTACGACGTCGATTATGTACGGCGCACTACTTACCGCAGCAAACAATCTAACCGCGCGTCCGTTGATGCCATTAGAAATAAATACCTATGAGATAAGCGTAGAAAAAAGATTCGCCGAAGCGTTAAATATGTACGTTCAATGATGAAAACAGTCTGCGAAATTCGAACGCGCAGGTCAGCAGACAGCAGGACAGCAGAGACAAAGTAGTGAATAAAAACCGAGATACAAAAATATGAGACAATCGCTTTTTTTGAATATGTAAACTGCTTAAATATTCAATAGAAATATATAAAGATAGCATAACTATCTACGCACCGATAGATATAAGAAACATTGTGAGCAAAGCTACACGTTTTTAAGTTATCCATAATTTTCTTAAGAATCGTGTGAAATTTGCCAGTTAGTATTTTTCCAATGCGGCAAATTTTAGCCTTAACAACTGCTATGTTTTGGAGAGATAACCGATATCACTTAATGAAACGATAAAATAATTGAAGATGATGTAGCGTTTATTCAAACAATAGCACAATTACTCGTTAATGAGTTTTTTGCGCACATCCAGCGTAAACACGCAGGTTCAGACACTTATTGACTGCTGTATTTATGAAAGAAAATAGACGACGAAAATTGAAAGGGATCAATTCTTTTTTTTATTTCTTAAATAAGTTTGATTATAGCGCGGTGTAAAGAATTTCAGTAATCACTGTTGTCGTGACGATGCCGTGAGAGCGAATGTGGCAGTTAATATCTGATTTCTCACCTAGAAACTAACGAAGCAAGATAATAAATGAACGGAACATTAGTAGCTTTTACACCTAGACGAGTACCAGCCTTCTTAATCAGTTTCAAGTGCACAACTATCCCTTATAACGTTGAGATTAGACTGTGGTCGAGAGCATGTACGCTATCATTTATCACAGATATGACTAGTTATCATCCTAAGTCCTGGCAATAATGACTATTTTAATAACGCCCGCGTAATATATATGTAATTGTTTCCGCTTGGTTTTTATTATAATTTGTTTATTTAAAATGGACTTCTTCCAATTATAATTCTTCTTCTTTTACGTTATCTATTCCAATTCTAAGTCTTCTATTTCTGAATGTCATGCAGTACCTACTTCTGAATTAAATCATCCAAAATCAAATTGGCCAATCTGGTAACTCGCCCGGCCTAACCATCTTAAACTAAGGTATTATATAGCTACGGAACCCCTTAAAAAGTAAATGAAATTGATTAAAGTCATGTTCTACTTTTATTAACACAAAAAGACAGGTATTTTTAATTCTACGTAGTTTCTTCGATCCGCGCGACACACAAGCAGCATACCGTCATTATCAATTAAATTCTTTATTGGCACTGGTAATGCATAGTTATGTACGAATTTAGCCATAGGAGCAAATTAAAACGCGCATCTTGCCAAGCCGTATGCTGTTTACGTTTATGACAAATCGTCCACTTCTGTGCGTCCCATACCTTAACGAGCCGTTCTCCTGGCGAACAATGAGTGCTCTGAATCATTCTTCATGGTTACTATTCGCAACAATGTTGGTATATTTTTGCTTTCGATTGCGGTTTTGGAACATTCCATCGTGTTTATCGCATTCCGTTATTCTGGGAGTTTAATTGTTTCCACGTGTGCTGCGGTTGTCGAAGTATTTTTTCCAAATCTATATTCATACCAATTTATACCTACTGCTAACCCGGAGCGGTATATAAACAGTGTATCAAGACATACATAAATATATTAATAAAAACCGTACAGATTCCAAACGTATTATTTGTATAAGCAGTTTTTAGTCCAAATTAAATTTTTCCCGAAAAATGTGGTTATTTTTAAATGTTATGATAAACAGGGTGACGATGTAAATTATTTTCAACTAATTTTGTATTCCGATTAACTAAATTTTACAGGTCGCTACAAAGCGACTTGAGTGGACGCAGAGAAATAGATTGGAAACGTAAATATTCTAAAAGCACAGTCATAAAAACCGTAAAAGTGTCATTCTAATACGAAATATTACGTATAATTGTCACTATGAAAATGTGCAAAACAAATGTTCTCGGGTACGATTCCTGAAGCGATAGATACCTAGAGCATGAGTTTATATTTATGTCTTTTGATAGATATTTTTAAAACTCCTGTCAATGTACAAAATAATAAAAGGACATCTACTCTAGACATAAAAAAGAAGCGATATTTTAAGGCTCATCTAATTCACTGCATTTTTGCATCTCATCTATACAAACACATCTCCGAGACCCCGTTGCGGTCGGTGGGATCTCATGAAGAACCTTAAGATAAGGCCGGATCTAATCGGGTCATCCCACAAAACATACGTGAGTAAAACCGGTATATAATTTAATCACAAGTATAGAGATACCGAAGAAACTGTCATAAGTTTCATACGTTCCAAAGTATTCATTTTAGGGGTATTGACGAATTACACTATTTTATTACACCTTGGATTTATTTAAAAAATAAAATATATTTATTATATTTCAAAACATTCACTAATTAGGTATGTAATTTAGAAAACTAGGTACTTAAAAATAATATTTTTTGCCAATGTCATACCTAATTACCCAAATGTCGTTACCCAATTGTTTAGTATTTTTATGTGGGAATTTCAATAATATCTACCTACTAATGGAAGACATTACACCATTAAAAATTTTTGTGTTTAATTAAGTATGCACGTATTTAACAAAATAAAAATATCCATACAGATTAAAGCAAGAAAAACAATGTTATGCAACAATGATGTGTTAAATGTAATATGATTGCCTCGATGGAAACACGACTGTTGTGACAGAGGTGCCGGGTTCGATCCCCGGGTCGGCTACTGTTAGCTTTTTCGTTTGTTTTGTTAACATTTATATCTCATAGTTTGCATAATGTATGATATCCCTTGTAAACGATACTTCGGCACTAACTCAACTTGGCATTTCTTTACACAATGAGAATGCAACATTAACCCCGTTAAAATAATATTTAATTAAGTAGCAATATTTCTTGAATAATATTATATTCATGAATATGAAAATTATGATGAATTTATGTAAATATAATTGAGCTAGGTTATATAACATACATGTATACTTTAATATAAACAAATGACTAGTCGCGATAACATTATTTAGCAAATACAGGTATCGTAATGAATTAACAATTTACGCGACGTATTGTGGAAGAAGCGAACCATTAGATGTTATTGTGCAAATTGAGTGAACTTTTCGAGATTCTCACGACGAGTTTATGAGTCAATAGGTAGGTGCGGACGAGGTCGGGCAAGCGTAAGTGTATCCATATGGGCATATGGGCTGTCTTAATTACAAGTGCACAGTAGGTACATGTCACAGTATAAGCAAAATGACATTTCATTTTGACAATTCTATTTCATTAAGTGATACCTACATATACCTATATAACAGAGAATTTAGTTACCTAGAAGTTATTGCTACTGTTTTTCTAACTTGAAATTCCTAGTAGTAGCTCGGAGTTTAGATTTGTACTCGGGGTGCGGCAATAAACTAATCCCCTATTCCGCGGGACATAAAATAACAGGTGAAACACGGGGGTTACTACACACCTCTACCTATCCCTTCGAGGAAATTCAGGCGTGATATTATAAATTATCAAGTAGTACTCAAGGTACTTAGTAAACAATAAATATGTAGCCGCTGTGATATGTGTGTGTCTGGTTGCTTTTCATGCTCACACAGTGTTTTCGTTCACAGTCTAATTTGCACTTCGCGAGGGTTACCAAAATCATTAACTACTTCGCAGTACCGGAGGAAGTCGAATGTGTCGAAGGACGTACGAGGGGAGCGCAAAAAGTATCCGTCAATTGGTAATGAAATCGTTGCTATTTAAAATCACCCAGAAACAATGGAGCATCTAACTTGATAATTAAAATGTGATGTCTATATTTAAACTACTATATATTAAATATTATATTACATAACCATTAAACAAATTAAAAATGTACAACGTATTCTATAATAAGTTTTATGTTTGTATAATGAAATAGAGTAATGAACACTTAATAAGTGTGTGATGAAATAAATGTTATTACGAAATAAAATTTTATACGCACGCGGAGCCATGGGCGATTATCTACTCTCTGAAACGTTAAGAATCGAATATGTATACTCTAAGCGAAATTGAGACATATTAGTAAGGATTCATGGAAAAACATGAGTACAGTCTGCTGTAAAGAAATTGTTATATGATATGGTTCCCCCTCCACGTGCACTCACAAGTAAGCGGCGCGTGTGTTAATAGCCTTGAATAGCAATAAAATATACTAACTAATGTCTAATATTACGAGCATTAAGTCTCATTTACATCTAACGTCAACCAACTGTTCGTAAACAGAGGCCATAGCAAGACCGTGCCATTGATCCAGTGCCCAGTGAAGTTGTTTGCTGAGCGGAGGATCGTTGGTTCGATTCTCACCCAAAGTAGATATTGATGAGATGAACATAAATTGTTCGGTGTAAAAATGTTTGTATATATATAGGTACCTATTATTATATGTATATTTATATGTAGTTTATCAGCCGTCTGGTTTAACAAAACTCTCTTAATCCTAGGTGGCTGTATGTGACGATGTCCCAGGGTATTATTATTGTAAGCGCTTGTGACTGCTGCCTAGAGATATGCTACTACGTTCGAATAAACAAATCGAAACCAACAGTATCGGTCATCAAATCGCTATTAAATAGTGTTAAAAACGATACCACTTATAAAAAACCCAGCTAATTATTTGACGTTTAAGTACTTGTTAATAGAGCATTGAAGATTAGTTTATAATAAAGATCGCAATATTGGACGTGGGAACTGAAAAAAATATGCAAATGTTAATTTGAAAATTCATTTACATCTTCACACACGTTGGTAACATCCGCCCCTCCCCTCGCGCCTGCTTGTACAACGATTCATGAGTTGATCACAGAATAAATATTTATTGTTAATGCCAGGAAAATGATAACACACTAGTAGCCGAGTAATTGTCGAAATTCGACCTTAATTGCGTTAATATGTTTAAGCGTTAACGCCACTGAGGTCTTCGTGTTCTGTCTGAGTGCTGTTTAACCACAGACCACTAATTTCCAGACATTGACAAGATGAACGTAAACATTTTTTTTTACTAAATTTAACGTATTTGTAAGGCATATGATATTTATACGCCTACATTTGAAGTCTCTACAAGCCTACTTCTACGTAAAATTGAACTGTGCCAATTATGTGGAGTTTTCTCTTCACGTATACATATACGTATATAATACATAGACAACAGGTTTAGCTGATGAATCACGAGCAAGTTCTACGGATGATAAATTCAAATTTCATAACAGACAGCGAATACAATACGCCATTATGTGCGGTCTTAAATAGCATCTGACATCTTTTGCTGTACATGTTTTTTTTCTATCTGAGTGTGCTCAATAAATGAAGCAATATGTATTGATGTCTATTATCAAGATTTCACAACTACACATGGCCCACTCTTGCGAAAAACATCTTATAAGGACATTAACGTAACATCACGCCTGTAATCTTCGAAAAGGTAGGCAGAAGAGTGTAGTACACTCCTACGTTTTACCAGTTACGTTCACGTCCCATCATGGCCTGGTGGTGTGGTGAGCATATTGGCATACGCGGGGCACAAATCCATACTCCGAGTCACTAGTTACTAAAAATTTCAATTTAGAACCCAGGATCTCTCGTTTGACCGTCGTATTCGCAACCACTCACCCACCGAGGCAGTTATTAACATTCCCTATTTCTGCAGTACTATCACCATTTTAAGACAAACTATACTCATACGATTTAATTACGCCCAGCTTAGTTTACGTACATTTTTTCGTAAGAGCCCAACTATAAATTTCACTCAGGTTCGCACGGAGGATGACTAATATGATCTTATTATCAAATTATTTTAACTGAACTAACACTAATAGTTTTATTCCTACATTCAAAATCGGTTGTAAATGTCTACGGGCGGCAGCAGTCTCTGGTGACAGCTGCCAACTCATTTGCTACTGACTTCGCTTGAAAGATGCTCAACTTCTCTGCTTTGAAAACATCGGATCATTCGCCTAACACAACCTTACAATCAGAAAAGTCTAGAACTTATAGAAGATATATGGATAATCATGTATCAGAACAACGAGAACCAGAGAAAACTAGAAAACGAGAGCTTAACGTACCTTCTATAACCTGAACTACAAAAACTCTTTTATATTAAAATTTATCATAGACTATTCTGGATAAACCCATAAAAAAACAAAAGAACCACATTCGACTGTTGCAAAAAAAAAGTCCCTCTTATATCAATACAAGTGTACACTGAATAATACAAAAGTGTGATTTTTAATTCTAATTTAATTGGCATAACCGAACACCGAGCGATAGCATTGTTCTACCAACGTAACTACTAAACATGTAACATTCTATACGTATAAATATGGCCTTTGTGGAACAAACGAACCAACCGTGACCCATATGATAACTCAGTGTCGATATACATTGGATCTTTCTACAATAAATAAAAGTATGTATCTTGCGACATTTGACACGATATACGTATAATATATCAACCATCAGCATTACAAACGAACGTCCAAAACGAATGGATGAATACAAAAGAACATGCCCGTAGTCTGACAGTGATGTAATGTTTTCAGTATTTTGAGTAGGTACTCAACGATAAATCTCAGAGTATTTTATTTATAAAACTGCTACGACCACCATCAAGATTGTACAAGATATCAATGAGCGGAACAACTTGAATGATTTTTGTATTTGAAAATTGAACAATTCTCATTATCCCGTAGCAGGCAAAGCGCTCTTTGGGGGAGTCCTATGTCCAACAGTGGACTGAGATAGGCTAATGATGAAGCACGCAACGAAATATCACTTATACACACAGTCCAATTGCATACCTACTAATAGAATATGAGAAAGTTACATCAAAAATGACACACACACTACACGGAGCATTAAAGCTATATTCATTATTGACATTGAATTACTGTGTTGTACTGTATAATAGTGTACTTCGTACAAACATGCCGCAGTTTCCGTCACACGACCACACGGTATCATGCCAACAACGGGCATCGGGGCACGAGCTCGGGCGAGAGATGATTGGGCAGAATCGAACTTCACGGAGGCGGAGCGTATCGGCACTAATCAATCGTATGAAACGTAAATAAATCTTCATGGGTTGTCTGACAACGAGGATGTATTTTTATTGTATTGATTTAATATGGACTGGAATGTAGGTATATCTATTGTGAGTGCAATGGGACAATTGAAAACGAGGAAAAACGTTTTAATGTAATCACATCAAAACGCTAGTTGTTGTAAAGAGATGAGAATTAAAGGAAAAAGTTGTATGGCTCGAAAGTTTTAACACTGGAATTTTTTAAATTATTGGACTCACAAACGAATTCGGATGTCACTTTAATAATAAGGATATTTATGGGAACGGAAGGTACATGGAATGGACTACCCTATCTGTGCGCGTGGTACAATCCAAAGACAATTCATCGTTGTAGGTGGGTGGGTACACATCGCCGCGACGGGTACAGAATGTGCGGTGTCGAGTTCTAAAATTGTTAGCGTGAGAACACCTCGCCACTCCTGAATGTCTGTCATTGATAGGCGAACTATTTGATGAGTCACGACACCGTCTACCGCGGAACCGGGCAGCCCGTGACGCAACCGGACAGATCTTCGCGCAGCTGCCAGCCAGTCAGTGCACGGCCAATTTTGTGAAATCAGGTCGAAATGAACCATTGTTTCCAGACATATCTCGGGCAGAAAAATCGAATAATTCATTTGATATTTGAGATATTTTGTATTTTGTAGTAGTGTAATAACAAATGTAATAATAATAACTTGGCACACTTCATCCTCGACCCTGTACTCCAAAATTTTTCACAGCCTGTTCAGCTATAACCAGAGAGGGGAATATTTTTTATAAATATATAACATTGTATCACGCATGTATTTCCTCAATGGGTAAGCAGAAGAGGGTAGTACTCCCACTTTATACCTCTCATCATGATATAAGGGGAGAGCCTATGCCATATCTAGATGAGTAGCCCAATACTTCCTGAATGAACAGAAATAAATCCTTGGATATTCTGGTATATCAGAGTGACAATTTGTTCTAAGAACATACATAGTGTGAAAATAACTTCTACTTTCTTTAATAAATAAATGTTATTAATTTAAAGGTTATTGAATTACCTGATTCAGTTGAATAATCTGAGGAATTAACCAGAAAATGTAATTATTGTGTCAACAAGAGTGCAATAGATTTGAAAGCCAGATATGCCGTTTTTTTATTTATAATGTACCTAAGTCGTTAACAAAATATTTTTATAATACATATTTAGGTTGCTACGAATGTGGTAATCAATCATGTTATTACCACGAAAAATTCTACTTCTTTTTTATCGTTCCCTGACTGCTGAGGTTTGTGACTTTGCATTAATTTAGCAAACCGCTGTCTTAGATACCTGATCCAGTCATAACTTTTGGTCTCTAAGTTTTTTACATTCTATCCTCAAAGTCAAAATAATTTTATTAACAGAATGATGAACGTGTTCCGCCAGTCCGATCTGTACGGATAGATATTTGGCATTCAATGTTCTTTACCTTCCTGTGAGGACCTGGCATGACTTTAATAACATAATAGTAATTATTATAATGTAATATCATGCTTATAATCGCTGAAGAGGTAGGCGGCGCAGTGCTATATTCCCACCTTACTACAGTCCGCACCTGTACGTCACACTATCGTATCAGGGTGAGCCTATTGTCATATACCAGGCACGAAGCCTGATTCCCAGTCACTAATAAGAATTTTAAGTTAGAAAATCCAGCAGTAATCGGTCCCGAAATGAGCCTAGAACCTCTCGATGAGTTCCCATCCTTGCAACCATTCCACCAACGAGGCAGTTAAAAATTATTATCATAGTTTATTGATTAGGCCTGAGATCAAAAAGTTAGTCAGTCCAGATCTCATAACAACTGGAAATTAAGTAATAAAGCTGAAATATGTACATCAGGCGACTGAATGAAAGCGACTGAGACTGAACATTGGCTGGGATAAAATAAAGTGACGATCCTCTGAAGCGAGGAAACAAGTTGTACGAGAGAGATTTATTACTTCACGGTGTTTGCCGTCAGTTACGCTTAGCTTGCTTGTTGTGTGGAATTCACATCAATGCCAAGTTTATCAAACATGGCACATAGCGGACTTCGCCATGACACATTTACAACCATAAACGAGATCGAACTAATTTAAAACAGACACCGGTAATAGAGAAGTCCATTATAATGAAATTTATAATCAATAGTGAAACTTTCCACATTTGTGAGCTCATTGTGAATTAAAATTCAAAAATTCAATTCTAATCAATGATCTGTAATTTTTTAGGAGGAGAAAAAGATGTGTATGACAATCATAGAATGAATATCATCACTCCTATATGAGAATAAAAGAAACATTTGTCACATGTGTTGTTGACAGCCAGTAATTATTTTTGTCTGCATAATTTTTTCCTTCAATCAGGCTGGTAATAAACGTTCATTGCACGCTAATTAGAAACCAATATGTAGGTAATAAATTTCATTAAATTTAAAAATTTCCAATTTATTACAAATTCAAATGTGTTACAATATAGTGCATAATTCACTAACCGTATCAACACCGGTAAAGAATCGAACGTAAGGTACCTACGAAGAAGCGCACACGAGACAGGTGCGGCGGAGATCACGAGTGATATTTGGCAACAATCCAGCCCACAGACAAGTTAACACTTGACATTTGTTGGCTTGCATTAAACTCCGGCCGATGCTGTTGGTGCTGTTGTATGAAAATACTTTTTGTTACATCTGAATGTAGCGTAAAATGCTGAGGGAGCGTTAGGCTATTGCGGCCCATTGTAATGTACAATACCAATACGATACATACTCTTCTGGATATACTCAGGATTGGAAGTAGGATTCGTATACTATTGTAACACGATGTCAGCCCGACGAAGTCCTAATAGAATTCATAAGTAACTTGAGTTTGTAATTTTTCAAACGTTTCATGAGCGGGAGGTTTTATGATTGCATATTTCATGCGTAATTTTAAAGAATACAATTAAATTATGATTTTGATGCGCTATATTTAAAAAAGATCAATACAAGTACGGAATTTGGAACCTAGGAATCTAGGCATACATTAATAGAAAAAACAACTAAGTTTGAACATAAAACATCGGGAAAATCCCATATATTCTAAATTGTACACTTATGTCGTTTTGATATTACATTTCCATTTTAAATTTAGAACATTTTACTGTTGTTATGAAACACATTTAAGCTTTGTTAAGATACAAGACACTTTGTTTATCGTCGCATCAAACAAGCACTGTGTACTTTTTGAAATACTCTATTACCAATTAAAAAATTGCTTTTATATGCTTTTCTATGCTTTAAAGAACATTCTCATAATGATACAGTAATAAAAGTGTAAGAATACTGTTCTCTGTGAGCATAGAAATGTCACAATTACGAAACCGTCATGAAAAAAAATAGTTATAGAAGATATGAGAAATTAATGGAAAACTTAAAACAAAAGAAAGAAAATTTTAATAGATTTATAGAAGCTTGTGATGTCTACTGTTTATATTATTATGGTTAGTTGTGAAGTGACCGCATAAATAAATAATAAGTATTTATTGACTCTTCAACTCTGGTCCACTAAGCATAATTGGATTTTTGTAACTTGATATTCCTAGTAATAATTACATGGAGTTTAAGTAAAGTCGAAGGGCAGTGGCAGAGTACCTAGTCACTGGTGTGACCAACTGCTCTTACATGTCTCCCCATAAAAAAATGCCCAGAGAAAAGCAGAAAACCGAGCAAAGTGGAAAGAACTCATACACACTACCACGACTGATCCAGGGGCACGACCTTCACAAATGAAGACGCGACACAGAAGGAGAAGTAACACAGAGTCTGGATTTGTGAATGTTGTATGGCAATAGCTTCACCCGATATTCCATAGTAGCCCATATAACACAGTTGATCGCACACTCCATCAGCAGTCACACTTGCAACCAACACTAGCAACGAGGTAGTCAAGTACTTACTACTTACTCCTAAATCTGTGCAGCACAAAGATTGTTCCAGACATATCTTACAATACCATGTAATTTCCGTTCATTGGCCTCTTTATTTCTGTGAAAATGTACATTTGAGTTACTATTATTACTGTCATCAGGTCTTAACGATTTAATTTAAAGTACGATATTCATATTGTCTGTGCACAAGTGGAAAATGGCAGCCTTATGTACCTACTTATAAGGTTAATGTACAATGCCCAACAATCGGTTATATTTCTGCTGTTAAACAGCAATAAGTCTTTGGTTGTTTTAAATCCTCTAAAAAACAAAGTATATATTACACAAAACATGTGTATATTAAAAATACACGAAAGATGACAATATCAAATGTATTTTCGATTCACTGAATTAATTACAACAGTTGTATTTCTACATTCCTGTTAATGTCGGAAGCAGATGTCCATATCAACAGCAGCCAATTGTCACTGCTTTGTGCTCATTGGCTACTGTTTTCATTTTTAAAAAACAATTATATATGGGCAAGTTCAAGGGTATCTTGCGATGATGCTTTAACATACTCAGTGACATGATTTACTTATAAGTTATAAAACGGATTATTCTCTAATATTTCAAATCAAGAAATATCGAATACAGTCCACACGAGCTGTCGCTTATCAATGCATCTAATGTCCGTGTCGAATGACGAAGTACGATCGCGCTAACTGCGCGGGCCGTGCGCCGTGAAACCTTCGCTGATCTCGATATGAAGCTGTATGAATGTCGTACTATATATGTAATAATATACCTATACTATAAAGTACACTCCATCTATGACATTGATGAATAACTTTAGAGAGCATGTGTTATAGTATAGCTTTAATTCGGTAAATACTAGTTAAAACATGAATTACTGAACCAATTTGACTCATTTAAAATGTAAGATGTAAGAGCCTTTGAAAAATATTTTTTACATATAAACTCTGTTTTTGAAATACGTTTTCCGCAATAATTTTTATTGCATTTAGCACAAAGGCACTTCTTACATTTATTTCTCTTACATTTTAAATGAGTCAGTCTGTAAATCTAGTGTTAAAGAAGTTGAAAAATGTTCTCCTTTTTTTAAATATGGAACAATATATAAACAAAAAAAGTTAGAATAATATTAATGTAGCTTTCATGGAATTACAAGATAAAAAGTGATTCGTAAACAAAACCAAAACAGTTGTGTGGTGTCATATCGCTGTCCATGTGTGAAATTTTCTTGAACATTCCCACACTTGACAGGACACTTGGAAGATGTGTGTATAAGGATCTTAATAACAGTAAACAGGTCTCATCTCTTCATTAGTTCCATTTTTCCACACAGGTCTCCACATAGATTAAGTTTTTTATTATTTGGCCATCTGATTCTAAAGTATTACATATTGGCTAACAAGACTATTATAACAAGAACAGCAATTAGCGATGTAACGAATATTCACATTCACAAAATTTCTGTGAATGTTTTGTGAATATTTATATCATAAAAAAAGGTTAATAAAATCAAAACCTTTTTATCAAATCTTGTCATTTAATACAATCAGAAGCATTTCTTATGTTTTTTAATACAAGTAAAAATTACTAAACCTCCTAATTAATCACCATGATCAGTATTCACTTTATCATCTGGTATTATTTATTTATTACTTGGGGAAATGAAGCTTAACAATTACATTATCATTAGAACTTATGAGACAAATACATAAATACATATAATGCAATGTAAAGAAACAAAAGCAAATTCTTTTATAAAATTTATTACAAAAACTGAATATTCGTGAATGTCGGTAACAAATATTCGCATTCGCAAATGATCAAAAAGTGACATTCGTTACATCACTGATAGCAATGTTGATATATGTACTTTTGTCCATTACTTACATTAAATATAGCATAAGATGCCTTCCCATTAGGTGCAGAGAATGGAACGAGCTGAACATACAACTCAGTGGAATGCTGTTGGTGATCCCTATGTCCGGCAGTGGACATGAATACACTAATGTGGATTAGGAAATTACTTATAAATCTATCCATCTTGAATTTCAGTTATATAACTACTCCTACTATAATTACTCCAACTACTACTACTCCTGCTCCTACTACTCCTACTACTACTCCTACGCCTACTACTACTACTACTCCTACGCCTACTACTACTACTACTCGTACTCCTAGGACTGGGACCTCTAGTATACTGGTTTTATTGGCATCTACATCCCTCAAAATGGAAGGAACTGTTTTATTACCAAATATTTCACAGTAGAAAGAGTTTAAGTAATAGACCTATTGAGGACAAACCATAAACATGGTTTACCACTCCATGAAATTGCTTGTGGCTGATAAAAAAAATATTTTTTTATCTTTTACTAGTTTATGGTACTTATGGTGTAACAATAAAGAGGTGTGTGTATAATGCATTATTATCACCTATTGTGAATTTTCAATACACTTTAAGGATAATAGGAAGTGGACATGGCACACATCTGAATCACATTATACAATGCAAGGTTCCCAAACAGAACATCCTCAGAAAGAAGGTAAATGTTGTTACTAAAGTAAACATTTTATTGCAAGTATATTTGATATATTTATTTCAATGTAATGATTGATAAATCAGTATAGCCTTAAATGACATCACTCACAAACAACATTCTCATAAACTATTATTAGATTTTCAAACTTGAAATTTGTAAAACTTGCAAGGAGTTTAAATTTGTGCCCACTGTATAGATTTAAACAAACACCCTATTTCATAATCATCAACCTATTGCAGCCCACATAAACATAGGCCTTCTTTAATCGGCGCCACTGCTCTTGGTCCTGGGCTTTCCTAATCCAGCAGTACCCTTCTGCCTTCTTCGGATAGACCACCTGACAAGAGGGTATGGTGACTGTGTGGTCGGTAGGCAGGTAGAGAGCACAGAGTATCAAATATCTCTATCTTTACATACATGCACACCTATTTCAGATATGTTACTTAGAGTGTTCATAGCTAGCAAGAGATAAAGAGAATATAAAAAATCTGTATTGAGAAAAAATGTCTGTATAAATCATACACATACAAATAATGCTTACTTGTACAACATTTATGAATGAATAAAAACTAGGCAGAATCAAATGAATGCTTTTGATGTGTTTTTTTGGAACTCTTATGTTGGTACAGAGTTAACACATCTGTTACAGTTTAAGGAGCCATCTAAAAATATGTGTTAGATCTGTGAAATGATAAACATTGTTATTGTTATGTGCTTAACATTAGTACATTTGTGACTTTACTCAAGTGATATTTTTGTTATGAAACTATTTCTAATTGGAAAGATTTCTGAATATAGTGATTCTAGATTTTCATTTCATTCATATGAAAACAATTTGGCATTTCATAATATTTATATTTTGTTATTATAATACATTATTGATTTTGGCTACAGACAGTGTTTTATATTATTGATGATCTAAGAAAATAAATTATAGTAGAACAGAATAGTCAAATATTTAAAAAAAAATTGTGTCTGTTCACATACTATTGTCTTAATTGATGAGGAATATAGATGTGTTGAATAAATAGTTACATATAAAATTAAATGTTGTACAGTAGTTACTTTCTTTTCTATAAATTTTTAGTTTTTCAATTCTCCACCAAATATAATGGGAACGGCCGGTTCCAGATGTTGTACCCAGAAACAAATACTGGAAAGTTCTCACGATTGTCAAATTAAGAAAACAGACAGATGTTCATAAAGTAGCAAACATAAACTTAGTGTATGTAAAATAAAAATAATACGAGATTAATGTCGTAATTGTTCACGAAAAGTCTAAAGACTCGACACAGTGGTGAAGGACGGGGCATGTGTCAGAAGAACAAATGATCTAGTTCTTAAAACTTACTGAGTTCATTCGTGGCGGTCACCGCGGCATCATTCATGAAAGAGCTGCTTCTAACCACCGGGCCCCATTGTTGTCGTCTACCCTCTCTAGACTCTGTCCTCTCGCCATCATCCGCTTTACACAAATGAAAAGCAAGTACGCACCAATATAACACAAAACCGATACGCATCGTGATCTCCCAATGACACTTAAATAAAACAATTACCTCACGATATAAAACAACAACACTACATCGACACCGCACACTATACACATCCTAAACTTCGCTTAGCGTGAAATTCACGGGTTTTACGGCCACATCGCACGTTCAAACATAAAACTACGGTACAGACTTTTTATCACAGTAGGAAAAAAAATTGTAAGGTCGTCGAGAAGTTGACGTTTTGTTTTTTTTTCTGGTAACATTGTCCTGTTTCGTTCGTTAAATGTGAAATTATTGTGTTTATAATAAAATATATTGTTGTTTCACTTGTTTCTGTAATAAAAGAGTAACGAAATAAATTAACAAGAATCCCATGACGTACTACTTTATTATTATGTTAATATATTTTGTAATGGAGGATTTCTGTGTAAAGACAGAAACACATCAACAATACGTTAGATTGATAGGAAATAAAACATAACCAATTACAAACCTGTTGGATAACTATGAAATAAAGACAGTTTTAGAATATTTTTAAGTTTTCTTTTTAACAGTACTACGTGCAGAAAAAAAAGGTTCATGCCGTTCATGTTCAGTCTTTAATAGTAGTCTTTAGTAATGTTATGGCGTTGTCTATCTGTTAAGAGCATTAGTCAAACCTCGATTTATAATATGCGATAAATGTTGCTGTTCTTATTCATAGTATTGAATGTAAAATACTTAGTGGTTATTTATTAAATATCATTATTCTATTTTGATAAACATAGATAGTTAAATACCTTATTTAAAAAATGTTATTTATTCTATTGAGTATTCAGGAAATCAATACTGTGACGTCACGTGACGTTATGTTACCAAAATATGTCAAATGACCTTGCCAGTTTGTAAACAATACTGTACAATTGAGATATTGTATGAAATAACTATTTTTCATAATTATTAGTGTACTGATTCACTGCGTTTAAATTTATAGTATTCTGAGAGTGTTTTATATAAAAATGAACATCGATTTTGAGACTATGGCTGTTTTAGAAGAAGAATCCCCGAATGTAAGTTTTTCAAGTTCCTTTGTCAATATTGTTTGTATCGTTTAATTTGCTTTATATTTACATTGTTAGCGCATTATTGCCATTTATATACAGATAATACTACAAGGAATAAAGTCTTTGGGTAATAAACATTGTGTCCAAATGATATCGAGAAATTACTTCCTTGTTGTCCTTATCATGACACAATTCTTATTACTTCCAATTTCCGTTCGAGCTCTCGCTCTATGTACCTATTGCACAACAAGATGAAGATTGTCATCATGGACTAATAATAGTGTCCAAGTTGAAAATAATCAAAGACTATCTGCGAAATGTAAATAAAAAAAAATGTATTTGTATTTCTTTTAAATTAAACGAAATAGTGTATAATTTATGACGAAATTTATGGCTATGTAGACTGTATATTGTCGTTTTTTTCATTGTCATGGGTTGTACAATATTGTTCTATATTAATTTTATTGCCATTACTAGTGTTTTAATACATATTGCATGTGTTATGCTATTAATTAAATTGCTATTATGTTGAATAAATCTCATATAATGCTATTACTTAGGACTTTTATAAATGTTGATAATTTTTAGTCTGGTTATATCAACATTTTTGTATCATTGTGCATTTAAACATTTATGAAATAATGGTAATAAAAATATGATAGTAATGCAAGTGGTGTGAGAAGTTATGCTGTGATCACCAGTAATATACTCACCCTGGGAATTCTCGGTTGAACCCTCTTTGATTTACTGAGACAGACTGATAGTAATGTAATGTTATGTATACTACATTATATCAGTATTTCTTCTATCATATCCCGAATTACATAAAGGTAGATAGGAATCAGTGTTTCAGGCAAACATTATTAATATATTACTATTTACACTCAATATGACTGATGAGGTCATATTAGTTACAAACACAACTGCCGATGTAGAGGTCTTGAGTTCAAATCCTGGGTCAAATACTACTGGATTTTTCTATTTAAGATTTTCTAGTTGTGGCTCGGAGTCTGGAAATGTGCCCGGTGTATGGCAATAGGCTCAGTACATATTCTATAGTGGGACATAAATGATAGTAGTGAAAAGTGGGAGTGTACTATACTCCTCTGCCTATCTCTCTGGGAATAACAGTTGTGATGTTATGTTTATTTTAAATAATATATTTCTTATGTAGTACATAGAACAGTGTAGTCCAGGGTAACACAGTATATTGCAGTATGGTACAATTGTATTTGTTATTCTTTACCACACATCAAAGTCAGTGTAACTGTGAAAATGCTAATTTGAAAAACATAGAGACATATACATAGGAGGCAGATAGACTGGTGTATACAAAAGTATTGATTAAAGAATGCTACAAATATTGTCTATTGTGAAGTAAATTGTAATTAGTCACTAGCCCGATTCTATACAAATGAACATAGAAAGACAACAAATGGATTAGAGTCATTATTGGTATAACAGGTAAATGAGATATGCTTTTGGGATTCATATGTGCTAATGTTTAGCATACAATTTAAAAAAAGTTAAAAACATCTGTCTAATTGCTCACTGAATAGTACATTTAATGTAGTAAGTATCAAATATTGTGTACTCGTATTTACATTTTTAACTTCTGTAAGCAGTATTGAGAACTGTATACTGTAAAAATGTTTGTACTACTAACGCCATCTGTTATGTACTTGTTATTTAATGTGTTAGAAGTTTGGTTACATGAGTACAGATGGCGTTAAAATAAAATTTTGTTTATTGTTGGTTAATACTTTTACAAATATTTTGAAAGTATTTGTGTGAACTACCACAATTTTAACAAAGGTTCGTACAAATAGGTGAAGTTATGTTTCGTACTTTATAATCAAATCAATTCCTAACGTTAAAAATGACCAAATCTGCCTACCTCTTCGGAGATAACAGGCATGATATTACGTTTTAAATAAATTTTTCATGACATAATGAGAGTTTGCGCGATGATCCAATGTAGGTATATAAATAATATGAATTTTTAGTCTCGTTAAGAAGCTTGTGTTTTCAGGTCTGCATGACTTGAAATGAATGGACCTTGCATAACGAATCAATCAATTTGTTATATAAGAAGAACAAACATAAGAAGATCAAACCTTTTTTAATTATCATTAACGATGATAAATACAAAGTTTATAACGACATTCAATGCAATAGATTATCAATCATAACACTTGTTCGTGAAACATGAAAAATCTTGTCCAAACCAATAATTTGCAGGTTATCTTATACTGTTGAGCTTTTAAGAAGTTAATTATGGGAATAAGATCCAAATTATAACCAATTAGGAGTGTCATAGATTACCTGCCTTATGGCGGATTACAGGCGTGATGTACCATTTTTTAAAATAACCAATTGTAGTCTATACTTGTTATATTGACAAGAAAAGCTTAAGTAAAATCCGTTTTGGGATCATTGAGCAAAATAAACTTAAATAAATAAACATTGGAGTTTTAATATTTTCAGCAACCCTTTTATCATTGTACTGTTCAACACGAGTGTCCTCTGAGAATGAGAGAAATTAAGATCTTAGTCCGGTATGTTGCACAGGTTCTTTTTGTAAATTTGGCCTAGCACACAGGCAGACGGGCCACCTGATGGAAAGTTGTTACCGTCGCCTATGGATGGATTTGTATGAATTGCCTAACTTACAATTAGTGCGGGCTGGCAGACTTCGTAAAATTTAGGCAAACATTTTAGAGAACAGTGGCGTAGCGTGTGAGGGGCGGTAGGGCAGCACTCCGGCGGCACTTTCAGGGGGCGGCAAAATGGCTAGGGGCGGCAAAAAGTGTTGGTCCCCAAAAGGCCAAATATATTAACTTTCGACGAGGCGACGGCGTTTATTTTGCTCGTCGAAACGCTCCAACGGATAAACATATTAACTTTCGATGAGGCGATGGCGTTTTTCTTTTTTTTTGCTCGTCGACACTCATCAGGCCACGAAATACAACTTTTAAGGGGGCGGCAACATTTTCTTCCGCCCCGGGCGGCCGAAAACCACGCTACGCCACTAGTGGAGAACTCTGATATTTAATCTTCAAAATGCAGATAATTTTATAAAGACGCCAGAATCTTATTTTAGAATTTCTATAGTTCTAAAGCTAAAAATTATGATTTGTATTTCAACATAAGTGCTTATTTTAAAAAGCACACGTTACACATACACGTTACACATAGCACCGTAGCACACCTATGGAGTTTCTTTCAACGGCACGTGCAAATAATTGCTACGTTCCATC
>DWTO01000514.1:0-20749 GCA_018244755.1 Jemadia pseudognetus | reverse complement strand
TATAATACAAGTAGGTATATAATGCAGCTCCATCGTTAATAATACATTATGGTGATAAATTAACACCCAAAATCTTATTATGGGTCAATTAATACAATCAGCAAATTAATCTGCGATCATTAATATTTACTATAATGATACAATAATACACATACAGATTATATGTATGTAATTATATATGTTGTAGGTCCAATTATACAAATGCTTAAAGTCCACTTCTAGACTGTTTGTGTATGTATTCTAGACTGTGTGTGTATTTTTAATTGCCTCGTTGGTCGTGTTGGTTGCAAGTGCGACTGATGATTGGAAGGACCTGGGTTCCATTCCCGAGTTGGGAAATACTATAGTTTTCTAAATTAGGTTTTCTAGAAGTGGCTCGGAGTTGTCGTAGTAATCATTGGTTTATAATAAAACAAATCAGTATATTATGTAATTCTCACTGCCTTGAAATTTGACCTATGCGCAGCCTTAGACGTTATGTTAACGTTTTTACTGTCAATGACTCGAATATCACCAGATCGAAACTTCAAATTTATTTAAAGCTCCGTGCATTATCCAAAAAAGCCCCCGAGTGTGTTGAATAATCCTACTTCGGTGTAATCCTCTACTTAAAACTTTTTGTGTTCAGAGGTACGTCCCGTTCAGTCGCATGTCAATACAGTTCAACATATCTTGGGAAAATTAAAATGTTTTTTATTTCAACTGGAAAAAGCGTTCATTAATAAGTAGGGACAAAAGGGATAGCAAGATGTCGTGAACTTTTAAAAGTTTCCAAATACTAATTGTTTCATTCCGACCTTTTGTATGGTTGTCAGTTAAACCTAAATTTTGACGTCGAATCACGTCTATGGTAATTTTTAATTTACTTTGTGAACAAAATGCCATTTTACATACATACATCAAGTTACTATCTACTCATCAAATTAGCTTCAAACGAAAATAGAAGTATCTACACGTATTGTAGTAGTTACAAAAAGCGATATTCCCTTTTTGTTAGTAACAACATTAACAGATTACTTTCAATATGAATTATAATTCATATTATAACTTGAAGACGGTAGACGGTACCGACTGTCGACAGTTTCAAATATACATTATTGTTAATATTGTTATTTAGGCTATTTCTATTATCTGTTTCGTAGTGATAAACATCGTATTAAGTAACAATTATTACACTAACTATTTAGAAACACATAGCTGTAACAATAATTAGGATTGGCGATTTGAGCCTTAGTGTTCTTTGAGCACAGTCCGATTTCGCGTGCACTCCATCTGTAATAAACAGTGTAGGACTGTAGGTCGTTCATTAAAGCGCTTGCGTTCTAAGAAGGCACAGTTATTAAACAATTTTCAACCTTACGCCCACCATCATAAAGACGGTACATCGTCTTTGTAAATTAACAGCAATCTGTAGTGATTGATCACCGTTAAACGCTTAGGTTCCGACTGATCTAGCTCAGTACTGTTCCTAACATTACTAGGGCAATAACCGGCTTTCACTATGCGTCTTGGATGTGAGAAAAGAATGAAATCGACCTCCTTACAGGTAGGTCATTGTAATAAAAATTGAAGTTTCATTTTGAATAACAATTTCACTAATAGCATATTTTCAGAAAGTAGAAAAATATTTTCTGAAGTATACACTTTACGACCTTCCAAATGTGATACTATTATATCTATTTTTAAATAAATATCTTCACGCCAGGTCTTTTACGGGGTAGACAGAGACAGAGAGTACTAAATGCCAAATATCCTTACAGGCCCGTCGTGCTTCTTCTACATTCATCATTTTCTTCATATGTGTATGCACGCCGGTTTCGACGAGTTTTTCATCAGCCATTATAAGCATCCGGTCTATATGATTAAGATATGTAAGTCTTGGCCCCAACTTTCAAGTCCCTGAATGGCTACAAGTCATTTGACTTTCGCATTGTATACCTGCTATGTTATTCTTTCACCAATTATTCACTCAATATGTCCGAACCATCGAACTAAGTCCCCCTGTTTATTCGTTTGCAGTATTATAATGTAAATGTAATGATAGATTTTTTTCAATAAAATATATTGTGTAATTTATTGACACAATTTCTGATAACTAGTTTGCAGATTTTCTAGTAGTGGTTCGGAGTCTGGATATGTGCCCGATGCATGGCGATAGGCTCACCACCTATTCTATAATGGGACGTAAAAGTAACTGGTGAAACGTGGGAGCGGTTCTGCATTCCGCTGCCTACCTCTTCGGGGATTACAGACGTGAAGTTACGTATTTTGCAGAAAACATTTTCACTTTAGAGAAAAGATAAAAGCCGCATCCTAAGTTTCATTCTCTCGTACGAACAGACCATTTACATCTGACCCCGCGATACGTAGAGCGGAGTTCATCTGCAAAGGTATAAACTAATGGTAATTCAGCATTCGGGTTAAGTATCATTAGCCATCGCTAGCTCGCAGATCACGCCGACAAATACAGTTACGTCGGTAAACTTCGTAACCGACACAAGAGCTATGGGAAGGTTCTTATAACAAGTATTACATGTATATATATATATCGAGCTAGGTGGTGTGCTATTGGAGAGGTAGTAGGTAGGTCCAGCAGTGGACGGAAACGGAAATAGGCTGATGATGATGATGATAGTTTTAATCGCCTCTTATGAAACCCTGTATCCCGGCACGACGTCGGGGAATGTAAGTATTCTTGCACCGCTCCGACAACTTATACCGTTTACGCGATAAGTTAATTATACACAATCTGTTTATCTTTAATTGATATTACCGCACAATAGTTAGAACAATTCGCGATGTGACAATTTTATTATATTTATTGGTTTTTTTTCGATAGTGACTGTTCACACTCTCAAAACTCTATCTACTCTGTAACTTTTACGTAAATAATTTCATGGGAGAAAGAATATAATTCTTTATAATGAAACAATAAGATATAATAACCACTGTAATACCAATTACCGGTATCAGCACCAATCCGAGCTAGAGCAGAGCGGCGAAGCATGCTCGAGGTCACCGCAACTGCGAGAGATAGAGATGTTTAGAATTGCGAAGCACAACTTGAAAAGTGTTTCAGCCAGCAACCTAATCATTTTAACAAGTGATGTTAGTTAACAATTACTAAAATAATACTTTTATTTAACACAGTTATGTTTGAGGTTGCGTACGTAAGCGAAAGCACCCACCCGCGACTTCTGTAACCTACTTTTCTTTTTTCTCATATAACAATTCTTCACTCACATTCTCATAGCATTCTCAAAAATAGGAATCATGTCACAGTTCTAATTTCAAAAACGTATCAGAATAAATACCGTAAATATGCTTATACCCGTAATCGCGTGTTACAGCGCTAAGGTGAATAAAATTTTAAAACTGTACTAAATTTGCTTCGCATAATAATTTTACTTTTAAACGAGAATCTAATATCCTTGATGTTATCAGTCATCCGACCTTATTTTCTCTAATAGCGGGTAAAGTGATTTTTAACATAGGCAGTAAGCCGGCGACATAATTAAAAACTTTTAGTTGACATTTTTCTAATTTCCTTGCCGACGCTTCCAGAGGTCGCCAGTTGCCAGGCATCCTTATTTTCTTCCTTTTTTCTTCCCGCCCATTAGTTTCTTAATTAATATCCATCGTTGGGTCACAGTGTGAGCCGGGTCGGATCAATCATGATCACCTGTTACATTACTTTTAATTTTATCCACCTTATTTTTAATTGCCGACTCGAACCGTTGCGCACGTTGTTGTTATAAATCGATTATAATCAAATAGTAATATATCCCTTTTAAGGTTTCAACTTATTGTAACGGGCGTTGAACTTTAAATTTCTTGGAACCCTTAACAATTAATAGCTGCTGCTATTGCTATTAACTATTACGTATATCTTCGGAGGATCGTTGTACATATTACGATTGGATTACGATTTATTTGTTTCATAATATTGACCGAAATTGAATGGGTTTAAAATTATATGAAAAAGTATATTTCCAAAGTAACATGAATGGATTGTTACCTAAATTACAGCGATATCTATTAAATGTCTATTAAAGATACGAATAAACCTATTAAAAATATGTATAAAAATGTGTTGTAGTTCGTCATCATCGTTATTATCGGGCCATTGTAGTTTGACATAAGCCTCCTTTGAAGCCCATAATCCCCCAGCTGGGCATGCGGGTTGGGATCGCAGAGTACACCTTTTCGCACCCTATATGCTGCAGCCCACAGGCGGCCGGAACAGTTAGTGTTGGTGAATGTATTCTTACTCCGCCAGACACAGACAGTGTTGTACTTGTTCAATGATTAATCATTTATCTCATGAATATATCTTGTTTACTAAAAATACATTAACAGCGAAAATACATTAACAATATTAACAGCTACCTGTGTTAGGTGTTTTTCAATAATATTCATTTAAATTAACAAGCTGTGTAACTAATCCATTGTATTACTACAAAGCAAAGGTACACCAAAATGTTTGGACACAGTATCAAATTAACAAATTGGCAGCTTATTATTTTAACTCAGTTCTCTATCATGCATATGATACTTTATATTTTGTTATGTTATAATTATGTCTATACCATCCTATACATAGTGATGGACAGACATTAGTAGGTACTTGTTATTTTACCTATTGTATATAAGCAGTCGTAATATTGAAATAGTAGTGTAGAGTTTTCATAGCAGTAGCATAACATACATATTTAAAACTTGACTCGCATACAATCCCAAGCTGTCTCGTATTGAGATGTCAGGCTAACGTAATATTAAGTTTCACAATTAAAAAAATGTTGAACGAAGCCAAAATCATAGGCACATAGTTAATTAACAAATTTTCTTTCGTTATCCCGACCATGATATTGACATGATATTAATTAAATTGAACTCAGCTACCGGTTCGTATGGCTCTTTGTTTGATAAATGACATATCTGTGAGTTTTTTCGTTTATTATTTTTTTCATAAATATTTATCTAATGAAACAGTTTGTCCAAAATTCTCGGACCCGCGTTGTTCGGCTCAAACCCATTAATTATATATGTAATTACGAGTACATTATATACTCGTACCTATGGTACTAGTCAATAATACGTATACTGCCGAGTTGCATTTTGAAAGGCCTAGTAGATAAAAAGCGAAAGCCATGTAGGTAATAATTGAAACTTCAAGACACCCGAACTGCCAGCGTGAGTCTAAAATGATACAGGTGCAATTCGTTTGACTTTAGGTATAGATATTTAGAGAATAAGTATGTGCAAAACTTAAACGAAATTTATGTTTAAAAACGTGGAATTTTGATCGTTAACGATAAATGCAGCCGGATTCGTTATCGACAGACATACTTAGTAGAGTAATAATTAGTAACTATTATTTATTATATTGTATTAATCACATATCAATTTACATATAAAAGATAACACCATAATCACTCTGTTAAAGTCCACTGCACGTCTTAGGGCTCCCTGGAGAGGTTTTTAACCATAATCCCGACGCTGGGCACGTGGGCTGGGGTTGCAGAGCACAGCTTTTCACACTGCCTACGCTCTTTTTCTTAGTGGGCGTGGACATTCGTCTGTGACTGCGTAGAAAGCGCCGTAGCCTGATCTCCCAGCGCTAAGCTTAGGTGCTTCTTACGAAACCTTTGCATATCGGCATAGGGTCCGGGTATGTATTCATTCTCCGCCCTGACACGAACAAAACAATATATTAATTAAAAAAAAAATCCTTACGTAATAAATTGTCAATTAACCCTTGTTATAGTCATGAGTGCTGATTGTGTTATTCCATACAACAAACATATACACATATACACAAGTATTCGTATTTATAATAGTAGGTAGCTAGATTCTACTACGGTATATACGTTTAACATACATAGATATATAGTGCAAAAATTCCGCCGCGACCTCGCTGAGATCAGTTGAAACTACATAGTAGGGGCATATCGAAAAAATACGTGAATTAAGACTATATATATTTAAGTGTATATATATAAACTTAATTATGAATTTGTCCTTATCATTTCATTTAGCATTTTCATGCGATTTACCTTGACAAACAAGAATATTAAGACAGGGCACGAATTAGCTGTAATATACTTCTAGGGAAGTAACCTTGCATACATCATAATTATAATTTGACAATCCGATAGTAAGGTAGCTATAAATTGTGGATCCCAACAAAACAACTAGCAAATACATGGCTTTAACCGGCCACTCGTCAATTTGTCGGTCTCATACATTTATTCATGACGCTTGGATAATAAAAAAAGTCCATACGCCAACCGTATGCGGTAATACTGGAAAACGTGTCGTTTTTTTAACTTCATAATTCTATTGACGGTCTCAACGAGACAAACTTGACTAACAGTTCGAGTGGTCGCGAGAGCTACTGCTGGTCAGGAGGTGCTAGGTTATATCCCGTGTCACGTACTATTGATTTTCCTAACTCTCTATTTAACATTTTTGGTAATGACTCGGAGTCTAGTTTTGTGCTCGGTGTATGCCAATAAGGTCCAACCTATTCCATGATCGGACGTAAACATCAGGTAAGATGTGGAAGTGTACTACACTGCTCTGACATTACCTTCGGTGAATACAGCCATGATGTCCTGTAAGAAAATATATGTATCTGTTTTCAAATATAAAAATTCTTGAAATAGCGGATTATGAAATAAGTTCCCGTAGACGCTACAGCAAAAACTATTTATTTTCTGCATTTGTAACAAAACATGTTTTTTTATTTAATTCATTATAAACAGTACAATTATTAGGAGGGTCTTAAATGATGCATTTTTACCAATTTTTAAATTTTCTTCGATATGTCCGTTACAAGTTCTTATTCCTATCATAACTTACACCGAGCTTGGAAAAACAAAAAGAGTTGTAGAAAAATGGCAATAGCAAACGACCAGTTGCTGATTTATCGACTCCCATTCGACTAGCATTAGTTACGTCCGACACCTGTGAAGTCGTTCGTAATTTGTCCAAACCGGCCGACTATCATAAGATGGGTTTAGGGTGAAATCACACTATCATGATCTGAGAAAACATTGAGAGTTACCGTACTCCCAATGTCTGTGCACATGCAATGTGATTAGCTGTCTTTGATTTGTCTGTATCTTTGACATGCACTGATAAATAATTACTAAAGATCCAGCTGTAATCCGCTGTCATCGTCGGATCGTCAGCCCAACCGGTAGGTGTGACCTACTGTTCTTTTCCCGAGTCCTTCTTGCGTTTTGCCTATTGCCATGTCAGCATGTTTTGAGAGCTGTCAGAGACTTTGGTTGGTCTAAAGATTCCATTGTTTGGAGTTTGGTCAAGTAGAGAGATATTCAGTACAGTTCTCTACATAGCTCGTTGAGCTATTTTGAGCTTTTGCATGACGCCCGCAGTAAAATGCCACGTCTCGGCGCCACATGTCATCCGTGGTAATACATATTGCTCAAATAGTTTCAAGCGCTGCCCGTCTGAATTCGATTCTTCGAGTGACCTCCTTCTGGAACTTGAACTTACCTAATCTAAAGTACGTAGTGTGGCTGAGGTATTGATAATTTTTGTTACAATATAACTTATTCTTTGCGTACTTCTCACTGGAAAATGTTGCCTGAGCTCTGCAAAAGTGACCCAATATATAATAGCTCTTAATCCTCCTTCCCAATCTGGTTTTACTTTCATTCTGGTGTTCAGAAACAGTTATTCTAACAATGCTTTAAACTCTGAGGGTAATTTATTTGTAGAGCTTCTATTATTCTGGGCTAATAATTCATTTTGACCATATTTTTCATAGCTACGAATACCACATTTTTCAATAAAACTGGCAAGTGTTGTCGTATGTGCTACTTTTAAATACTGGAGTGAATTTTGATTACTTGAACCGCAGTTACCTTGCCGCAGGACGAACGCACCGGTCCCTGCAATAATGTAATATTTCGTGTGTAACGTGCCCCTCCTCCACGCGGTATATCGTGTGTAAAGCACACAGGCGCCGCTCGTTCGTCCTGTCAGGCCGTGTACGTGTTGTTCTGTATCGACGGATTTCACATAAACCAATGAAATATTCGCAGCCAACCGCGGCAGTAAGTTGCGCCTTGTAATAATAGCCTTAGATCACAATGTATTAAATACTCGGGCCCGCACTGGCTCCGCACGAGTATTTAACGAAAATTTTAAAAATTTAAAGATTTTTAAATCGGTACAGTAGTTTCAGAGCATTATTATGCAAACAAACAATCAAATAAGTTTATTAGTTTAGGTAACGTTAGGGGAAAAAAACCCTACATTTAATTAATAATATTCAGGCTTTAAATGGGCATATAAAAAGGACTGCGGATTTGTGTGGCATTGCGTTAATGGAAATTAGATTTATACGAAAAATACGGGTATTATTTTGATTATTAATTCTGCATGTTGCGTAATTAACAGCGAAAAAGAGGTCACTAGTCAGTGAGAACTCTTATACACTAACATTGGTTACGAACACGTCATGCTTTAAATGGGACATGGTACGGATAATATCCAGTTTTTAATCGCGTTTCTACCGCGATTTAAATGCAGGATAATTTAGGTAGTACCTATCTGTATCACTACTAGAAAATCTAAGGTAGAAAAGTCTAATAGTGCCCGACACGGGATTGCAACCCAGGATCTCTCGATCGGCGGTGCCGTTTGCGACGGACACAACCAATGTGCGAGTCAAAGTATGCAACTGGATTTTTATACATAGATAGAACTAGAGTTTTCTTAAAAACCAAACTATAATGCATTATGTTCATAACGAAATCGATTTCGCAAGATTTCATTTGTAATAGATCTTTTAAATTTCATGTCCAATTTGTAAATAGAACACACTGACTACAACAGTGACGCGAATTCATCAATTATTTGCGAGAACTCTCGATCAGATCGTGTTCGCTGCTCGAGCGTCATTTGTGTTGCACGGAGTAGTACGCATTGTTGACAGTGAATGCGACTTGGATTGTAAGCTTTTATCATTGTAATGTTAACTTCAAAATAAACTGAAAACCTCACCTATTTGTTATACTGCAGTCTGTCTTTTTGAAGCTACGTTATAAAATTAAATTTGAAGTGTATTCAGAGTTAATGTTTCATATGAAGTTTAAAGGGTATAGCATATTTCTATTTTATATGACCTATGTAAGTATGTTTATTGAAATTCTTTGACCCATAATATTGATAATATTGAGTACGGCATCAGTAGCGGAATCACAAACACTGCTAGACATTACGCAACGTCAAAAGTGAACTATCACTGAGCATGTGGACGATATGACCTAAAATGAATAAACTGTCGTATATTATTACACCACAGATCCTACTAAAAAGAATATTTATCAAATTCCCTTACTATAACATCCAGAATGAAGAGTTGAATCTATTTTCGTCTCTACTATAAACAGCGCGGGCTCAGTGAATGGGCGAATGGGAGGAACAAGTGAATAGAACGGCTGGCGAACCGTCAGTCAACCCCTGGCTATTATCCTAATGGAATCACGAATCGATTACATTTTGTGTAAACTAATTATTAATATTATTATTTTATTTCAACGTGATGCAATTATTTTAGTTTACAGTATTACTAGAGTGGCATAAAATAAATTTAATTTTGTGTTGTTTTTTTTGTAGGCTTCAAAATTTCCCAAATAATAATATACCACGATATTACATATAAATTGTTAATTATCTTATTCGAGTATTGAATGCACATGTAGGTACATGTGAATGTACATGTAAATTGTTAATTATCTTATTTCGAGTATTGAACTGTATGAAGTTTCCTCAATAATTTCAATAGTTTGAACATGGAAGGAACGTTTGTTTCAATGTTTGGACCATATCTTTACAGTTTATTAAGTATTTTGGTTGATTCCTTACATATATACATATTTATAATATCACAGTTTGATATTTTAATATATACCTACCTATATATTATAAATATATAGGATTGTGTCGATATGAAATCAATATACAACTACAAGTAAAAGTTTTTTCATACGAATAAAGAAAATATTTTTTTAAAAAACAAGGTTTATTTGGATGTAACATATTACTACATATGCTATGTAGTATATAAACCTAATGAAGCATTCCCCAAATAAATAGTTTATACTTATATTCGAGCTGTAAAATGCAGGTTAGTTTAAATCACTGACGTCAACTGTCAAATTAGTTCTATAAACGAGATTTAAGGTATATTTCAAACAGCGGACAAAGGAATTTGCACGTTACAAAGTCCGAATTAAAATCGATTATACGATGCACGCGAGAATTCGTATCGCTCGTAAATTTGAAGAGGCACTCGCCTTTTCAAACCGAATCGGAATGCCCAGAGTGGTGTTCAAATTTAGCTCGGAAATGCTTCAACTCTTACAATCACCGATCCTTATGTACATAGCACAAAAGTTCAAAATTCCAAACCCACTTCCGCTATAGACAAAGTTGTGCAAACTGCTAGTGCCCTGCCCACTGATCTTATACTTTATTTTTCCACCTTGCTGCAGAATTGTGAATTAACTTCGTGGATTCCGCGCTCAAAAATTTTAATTCATATGACTCTGTCTACCTCTTCTTTTATAATAAGCGTTCTAATTTATTAAGATGTTGTTCAGTTAAATTTGGGTAATACACATCAGCGAATAGACAAGCATAATTTTGATTATATCAAATATGTGTTTTCTTGAGACGAATAAATGATTGCCGGGTGGCAGCACAAGAATGCCTAGCTTTTTCTATTTTTTCATCATTTTAGTGGTACTATCCTAGCTTTCTTACAGTATCACCGAGGATAAACCGTATAAATTTATAATTATTTAAGGCATATACCTGGTTATGAAATTTAAATTGTATATTGTCAATGGTCTTATGAAAATATATTCGTAAGTTACTACAAAGAGCATATAAAAATTATTACAGAACTAAGGGGTGCATGGCAGGAGCCTCCTAGAGCGGCGAATATGTCTAGTTAAGAACATATACTGCCTGGTGCATCCTGGACACTGCGACTAATCTTTTCACCACGATGGCTAATCACTAACGAGCAGCTAACGACTCGAAGAAAAAGAAGACAGAATAAAGAGAATTAACATAAATATGGAAAAAAGAAAAGACGAGACGAAGAAATCCCACGGCATATCCATTTTACAGATAGTTCGATCCGAGGACTGTTAGCTGAAGCAAATTAACTATTAATACACGGGGAATGCCAAAAGTACTAATTCCTGTTTGAGTTTGCAAATTTGAACTGGAATGGGACCTCTGGAAGGACATCATGGTAGGTGATGTTGTAAGGTTAAACAAGTATTACCAGTTAGTCATTTTAACAACATTATTTCTGGTTCTCGGTGAATATTTTTTAAGAGGTCTCACAATGTTCCACAAATAATGAAAAGGATACAAATACAAACGGATCAACAATAAACGGAATGGTGTAATGTTCCCGGTTTTTAAGTTCGAAAAAGAAAGCGAAGATTAAATACCAAGTGACAGAACTAAAACGAACGTCACTAAATCGAATAATTTATCACCTAATATTTTAACGAGTAATCTCAATTGACTCGTCTCAGCATGAACGAGTAGCGATGAACTAGAAAATTGGGAACATAATAAGGGTAATAAGCTCTAAGTATTTGCCAGTTTAGATAATATCCGATGTAAACGTAACATCACGATTGTATTCTCTGAAGGGGTAGACAGAGGAGTCTAGTACACTCCTACGTTTGGTAAAAAAGTTACGTTTATGGCCCACTATGGAATAGGTGGTTAGCCTTTTGCAAAACACCGGGCACATATCCAGACTCCGAGCGACTGATTGAAAATTTAAGTTAAAAAAATGTAATAAGGCCAGACCAGGCATTTGAACATGGGATTTAGATTCTGTAGTATAATTTTCAAACCTAATCTAATTTATTTCATTGAAATGTAACATATGTATTACATTTATGTATACAGTCGAATATGTTCACTTATCTGTTGAACTTCAATGATGAGACGGGTCAGTGCCGTATCGAATAATTCCGATTTGTAAAGAGAATAAAAAAGCCGATCCCGTTAGGAACACGCTTCGATCTGATTAAGGCTCGTTTGGTGTTTTGTTAAAAAAACTGTGGTTCGAATACCGGAGGCGGTAATCCCATGTGAGTTATTGCTATGTACTTATAACTACGGCCCTAAGACTATGCTGACGTGGTTAGTAACTAAGACTAAAAATAATAGTCGGCTCGATATATAAATATGATAATACAGAGTGAATGATGTTATTCTTTATGGTAATTGTCCCTAGATTTTAAGTTTCCGAAGAGAAACAACAAATAGCTTTGGCTACACATTTGCAGAAAATTAAATTAATAATATTTTATAGCTTTGTATTCGCAAATAGGGTGGTGTCAGCAGATTTATTTAGAATTCTATCGAAATAATAATTAAACTAATACGTTTTGACCTATCTCATTGCAACGTTTTTTATTACGCAAAACTCAGCCAAAATTGTTTCATGGGATATCTTTTCATACGTTTTCTTGTTCAAGTGTTATCTATTTCTTGTTCAAGTATTATCTTCTTTAGTCATTTCATTTGATATTAGCTTTCATTTCAGGAATAACTTCATTTCATTAGTGTTTTATATCAGTTTCTTAGTTATATTGAATGGCACAATATCTTTGGCAACTAACTGTGATTCGTGCAAATGTAATAACGATTAAAAGTTCCTTGGTTTAAGATTTCAGTTGTTTTAAAATCTAAAACGTAACTTCACGCCTATAATCCCCGAAGAGGTAGGCATAGGAATGCAGAACACTCCCACATGTCACCGGATACGTTTACGTCCGATTATGGAATAGGTGGTAAGCCTATAGCCATGCATCGGGCACATATCCAAACTCCGAACCACTACTAGAAAATCTAAATTAGAAAATTCTGTAGTGTTCGACCCGGGAATCGAACCCGGGACCTCTCGATCGGCAGTCGCACCTGCAACCAACACGACCAACGAGGCAGTCTGTTTTAAAATCTAATTTCTTCATAAATTCGATCTCCTTTCAATATATTCTGTACAAGTCCAGTCTCATATACTCCCCAAACATGATTATTTAGATTATATATGTAAAAGCAATATGGTACCAGTTTACAATACTAGATAGTGGCTATATACATTTTGTAGTTTTACTTACATCCATTTCAATTTACCTTGACTGTTTCGTTGATCTAGTCATTCTAAGCATGACTGCTGATCAAGAAATCATGGGTTCAATCCCCACTTCTGGTAAAATTCTACTGCGTTTTTCTAACTTGAAATTCGCGGTACTAGCAGGGAATATATATTTGTGCCTGGTATGTTTTATGACAATAGTCTTTCTCCCTATTCTGTTGAACGTATAACGGATTTGGTGAAAGGAGGGAGTGTATTATACTCCACTGACTACCACTTCAATAAAATACAAGTCGTGAAATTATGTGATGTTATGATTTAAATAATACTGCAGGTCATAATACCCATTATATCGTTATGTTATTTAGCATCCATCATTACTTGAACTCTAACAAAAATATAAAAATGGATTACATTATCAAGAAGCATTCACAGCATATACCTGCCTGTAAAAGTATTATATACAAAATTTATGAACACACAAAAAGACCCTAGATTTATATTGGAATTAAAAATTTACCAATCGCAGATAGCTGTTATAAGACCTGTACCGGCGGAAGGTACGTCCGAATCCAATTTTTTAGCATCCATGGCTTGCTATATACGTAAGTGGAAGTAAATGAATTCGTATCCAGCATTCAAGCTATACTTAAGTGGGGATCTATTGGAAATTTTACTCATCGGTTTAGGCACAATATCTGTAGCTGTAAAATGGGAGTATTTTGGGGGTGGCTGAAGATTTACAACCTTTCAAGTGCCCACCTAATAGACGTATATTGCATTGCGGTCGGATTTATAGACTATATTTCTTTTGTTTTCAGCAATATATTAGCAGGCGTACGGTGAATCGACCTTTTTAGTGGCTATCAGGTGTGATTATCGTTTCTATGTGGTTTAATTAACATACTATGTTTCGGAAATCATTTTATTAAGAGATATTGCACAAATATTGATTTCTTGAGAGAGACATAATATCAGGCCGATATTTCTCCGGTGGAGTTGACAGAGAAGTGTAGTACACAACCACGTTTCAGCTGTTATGTAGTACGTCTCATGGAATATGGGTTGAGCCTATTGCCACATACTTGGCAGAAATCGACGCCACGAGGACTTACAAGTTAGAAAAACACATTACGCAATACATGATACATGAGACCCATTGATAGTTTGTTGTTAAATAGAACACTGGTATATTTTAGTTAGTAAATACGTCAACATATATTAATAAAAATGATAAAATCCCTTAGTCCAAAAATAGTAATACAACGTACTAAACTTTGCAACTACTGAATTCGCCGTTCAATAATAAATCCTACATGTGCCGTTTAGCAGAGATTTACACAGAAGATATATCTCATTCAACCCTTCGCGACCCTAATTCGTCCCCACCGGCAAAAGGCAACAAGTTCTTAACCAAATTATTCGACATAGCATATACGCATTACTGACTTTTTCATCCATAAATTGTAAAAGTTCCGATCTGTAATTCTTAAGCACGTAACATCTTGGCTGTTATGTTACATTTACGTCCAACTATGGAATAGGCGGCGAGCCTATTGCCATGCATTGGGCATAAATTCAGACTCCGAGCCACTATTAGAAAATCTAAATTAGAAAAATTCTGTAGTGCCCGACCCGGGAATCGAACCCAGGGCCTCCTGATCGGCAGTCGCACTTACAACCAACACGACCAACTAGGCAGTGGAGTCTTAATAATTCTTAACATACCAATGGGTTGATATTAAGCGAAAGTTTACGGACATTTATTCTAAACTAATTATTAAGATTTTATTTACTTAAGTGTCTCTTTTCTCTTTATGAAGTACCAAATTTACCCAAGTATTTTCATGGAGTTCTATAGTAGAGATCGCAACTTGGCAAACGGAGCGTAGGATGCCCTATAGCTAAGTGGAGGAAGGACATACACAAAGTGGATAGCAAAGTATGAGACCGAAAAGCTTAAGATCGAGCTGAGTGGCGTAGGTGCTATTGTAAAGGTCCGCGTCCAGTAGTGAACGAAAAGAAGTCGTTGATGTTGATGATTGCATATTAAATGAATAAAAAATGAACGATATTTTGAATATAAAAGACGTAATTAATAAAAACAAATTAGTCAATCATAAGTTTTCTTTAACATATATGTCTAATATAATAGTATATAAAATCTTGTTTAATATTCCTTTAATATAATATTCTTTAATTTAATATTTTGTGGTAATGTCTTAACATTACCACAAATCCGAAACTCATGCCAACCATGATGTCTAATCCTACCTATCCATCTTGTAGCACTGCATCGATCTCGGGCTAGTAATGTCCCAACACGTCACTAATTGGTAGGGTCACGCCACGACGACCGCGCATCTGTCAATGACAGACGCCATTATCATTGTTTGGGAATAAGCCAACTCGGCCACTATTCAATAATGTTTAGGCACATGTCAGTGTAATTAGCGATTTGTAAATGTAACACAGGTCATAGAAATTTCCTTCTTACCTTTAACGGGTATCGTGTCCGTAAAATATTAAAAAATGTATCTGTTATAATTGATTTAATATGCCGGTAATCGACAAATAAAACGTCCTTTTTGACATATGTAAAGCTATATAAGGACATGCCCTAGGGTCTTATTACATTTATTTACCAATTCAGGATCCCACACCTAGCACAACTGTACCTGCAGGGGGCGATTGCTCCCAATCGGATTGAATATTGATGCGGCATACGGCAGAGCAGTGGCCACGTGGTTAATATCTCACTCGGTCAGAGTGGTAGGCATTTCCATATTAAGGTTAAATGTACCATTTCACATAACACTTAGGTGCCCATGTAAATGCACCTTGAGACTGGATATTAATAGCAATTTTCCCGAAATATTTCGCACTTGAGTACGACGATAGTATACACGTCTGTATATGTATACATATGTAGTTTGAAATTGCGGTGTATATACACACATTTATAGTTTGCTAGTCACACGTTCATATCTAGTTAAGCTCGTCAAAAATAATCACCCAAATATTCGGTCATCCAATATATATACGACTCGTACCTACGTACCTGTGGAATGAATCACACTTGTCTCACTACGCGATCGTCCCGCAAGTGTAATGCGTCATCCGGTCATGTGACCGTGCGTATAATCAAAGCACAACTGCCAAAGTTAAACCGCATAACCACCAGTCTTAGTCATTGTTTTGTAAGAATCTACAGCTCTGTTGAGTAAATGAATAAGTTATGAGTTCCTTGTAAAATGCTTTCCAATGTTGTTTCGCTCGTTTTCCGTCTATATATCTACGAGTATCTGATATTGTTGACTTGTAACACAAAACTCGTGAGTTGGTTTCGATTTTATTAGATAATTTAGACTACTCTGTATTTTTTTGATATATTACGTTCACTTGATATAACACTCGTAAATCGAAGAATGTTATAATTGATAAATCACAACTACTAATTATTATTTTTGAACCATACAACTTTTCATACGTTTAGAAGTGAGGAACAATGAATGTTTTCAATTTAATGAATTTATATAAATGGTAAAACTGTAACTGAATATTTCACAATAACTTGTTCTCAAGACTTTATTGTTATACGAAGTATATAGGTACATAACACGCTTCTCATGCATATTGCATGAGGGATCGCGGCGGTTGATGTCTCCGTTAAGCGGAGTGCGCAATGTCCGCCCGCTCCGGTTAGCCAGTTAATCGGATGGCAAAATGGTAGGTAGGGTTGATAGTGACATTTTTGAAATTAATTTATTAGATATTTTGAGAAACCATAATCTCGCTCTTTATTTATTTACACACACACTCATGTATATGTGTACATACGTACATATCGTCACGCCAGATGAGAGACAGGTAGGCAGAAAGCACCGAGTGCCAAATAACTCTATCCTTTGTGATCTGCCGGCCTCCTCCGCATTCATCACTCTCTTATGATATTATTATATGTATATTACCATTATTCATCATCTATGTGTACATACATGTTATAAGAACACTTATGTATTCTGCGGTACCGAAAAACATTCTATCAATAATAAATACATTAATTGTATTCTGTGTTCTCTGCTTACCCCTAATGGATCTGGCGTGATGATATAATAACAATAGAAAACATAGGTGAATGGGAAAAACTACGATGCGTCCCAAGATATTTCTTAATAGAAAAATTGGTAAAATCGTTAATGCAGTGTAGTATAGAATAGTGAAATACCATCACCAATAATTTTTGAGCAAGGGGAGAGCGAGGAATAAGTTTTGAATTACTGGGAAAAAACTAAATTATTTACCAATATAAATTCCCACATGCTATAACCAAAGTAATGCCCTAAGCGTTGGCGTAAACGCATTCGACTATATTTTGACCGCTATTAAGAGTTATGGCTGCATTTTTATTCATGGAACAATTTGAGGAATCGTCCGGACGACTTATGTTTTATAGTAGGGTCAATAACACCCCACAATGAGTTTACGACCAGGTAGGGTTAGAAATCGCCGTTGAAACTCTAAAAGGAGTGAATGACCGTTATATTGAGGATGTCAATGCGAATCTGACGTATTTGGTCGGTCGCCCTCAATGTTTTGTATGTGAAAATATGCCGTACACTGCCTATAACCACATGAACGATTATGAAACGCTTAAAGCGATAGCAAGCTTATTAGCATAAATGCATGCGATATATTTTATAGGGCACAATGTGAATAATCAGGCTAAGTTTCTGAACCTGTGACACGATTACAGAACCTTATCTTATAGGTCTTAGAAATAGCGTTAATAATGTGAAATATTAATATCGATAGAGGCATTTTCTCTTCAGTTATAACATAATCAATCATATTGAGTTACATTTAATCTTGAAAAGAAAATTGTTTGTGTACTATCAATATAGTATAAATATCGCTTATTTACAGCGCGTTCAGCAAACGCGCTATATTTTGCCGACGGCAAAAGTAATTACGACCGTCAACCTGTCTACATCGTCGCTTTCAGTGTGACGCGTGTGCAGTTTTTAGCAAGTTTGAATTATTCGATATATAGGTACGCTCTGAGTAAATGTAACATATTAGGATATATTTTAGTTACATTTAAACTTTTGCTATTGCTGTTAAATATAAAAATAATAGAATATAGTGAAAAATGGTATCCACTACAGGTACGAAATATACTCGTATAGAGAAATGTTATTAAGCTGTTTTAATGATCAGTACAATCTTTCAACCATTAGCGCTTAACCGAGATTTGATACAGAAATTTATTAATATGACATTTTGAATACTCTGTCGTGTAACGTAACAAATATAGCATTTAGTGTGCATGTATACATATTTTATATTTAAAAGCTTAAGCAACACAAGCAGATCGTTGCAAAATATGTAAACCATCGCAATAACTTTCAGATTGGAGCGCCTCTAAACATGTTATAGACTCGGTAGAATAAAGACGGACTTTTAAATGTGGAACGTGAAATTAGGAAGCGACACCTGCGTTTATAACAACAAAAAGGCGAAAAAAATACCCAATAACCTAATAACTATCTTGAGCGAACGAGGTGGTTCAAGTTACTTCGGTAGTACGCCCGGTGCCGCTACAGCGTACGCGCACTTATCAGCGCTTGACGTCAGGTACCTGATATTAATGGATTAAGAAATTACCGACCGTTACATCTAATTTTACTTAGAATCAAAATCGAGATTATTACAGTATCTACTGCCTATTCTTCTACTACATTTCGATAAAATAAATACCTGAATGGGTGATATTTACAAACATACTTACATAGGTAATATGGTGAATTATTTATACATTCTGTACTTAAATGTTTCCAAATTCAATTTACGCGAATGTTAATAACAAACCGTTTAACTTGCACTTTGAATCTCTACAGTTACAATATAATGTATGTAACACTATATTTCAACTGAAATATAGTGTTACATACATTATATTGTTACATCGAAGTGCATATTTATATCTTAAAATCCCTTAACATCGTCTCTTATTCTGATGCGGTCCCCTCCATTTATAAGTATTTTATGTCGCCATTATTAATTACACTACCTCTAACTCATCTCGATACATAAAGTCCTAACTGCTTATGATGCAGCACACGTAATGTCAGCAAAAAAGATACTTCAGTTATTTTGTTCTAGTTCAGTTATATTTCAGATCAGTTATTTTGTTTAAATAATTGTATATATTTGTATACAGAATAAATTACAAGTTTTAGACATCAGTTCCATAAATATTATTTAACAATCAAATTCCGTCTGTCAATTCTTTATAAAATGATTTTAATATAACGAATACGTTTTAGTACATGTCTACGTGGTATAATGTCAAAGAAATCTATAGCACATGGATTGCTATAGTGAGAAAATATGAACAGTGTTCTTTTGTTTGCGTTAAGATTCGAACTCTTAAGGATTAAAAATGCACCTGGTGGTGATTTGTATATTAGAAGCAAAGTATTAGTCATATTAGACATGACACAAATATCCCATTGAAGAGTATACTACGGGTGGTCCTTTCCTTATTTTTGAGTCTGTTCAATATGTAAGCAGGTTTTTAGACGCAATCCTTCAACACGTTTGACGTCTTTTTTAACAGAATAACTAATAAAACTTTTGTGCTGGCACTCCAGACCGTTAACCCTTCACTCCCATTGTACGAGTCCAAAGCTGAGTAAAGCGTACCCTTGCCATTTATTATTACTAAAGTGTAAACGATGGTTAACTCAATATAGGGGCCCTTCGGACCGATTTAAGATCAGTCGATGGCTTGCTAAACTGTTCGACTTAAGGGTAGTTTTAATTAATTTCAAGGACATAGGCAAGCGAGATGCTTAGTGGGTAGACAGATTGGAGCTTAAAGCTTAGAGAGGTAATTCTATTTAAGTTTATAGTAGTCTAGACGATGCTGTGTTAGTTCAGTTAAGTTGATATGATGTTTTTAAAATTACATTGGAATGTTCCGCAAACAAGAGTTATGGCCGTCTGTAATTCTTATTGAATTCAGTACGTACTGTTACAATGTGAAGATTTCAATTTGAACAAAGCCATAACATTGGTTGCAGATCTCATCAGGTTTGGATCAATTCATATGAAACGAGACAACGTATGGTCGCATTTAATCCACGATTCGGCTCACGTACTAATCTACCACAGTTTGCTCGTTGTCGGTGCTTCAGCTGAATACCAAGCGACGCGTACAAATGCACGACGTTCGTGTTCAACCGAAATTTGTTAAGATGCCCTCATTTATTGATTATTTCGTCGACATCCGATTTATTATAATCACGTCGTCAATTAAGTAAATTTCACATACATATTATGTAGGCTGAGTAACTTAAAAACACCTAGTAATATTAGATGAAGTTGTGAAAAATTTCCTATAAGCTTTTTCCGTTTCATTTTGTAAATTTTAGGAATGCTGTGTGGAGTTGACCGCGATTGTTAACAAAACAAATGATATTTTTGTAAACGAAACGAAACCATCACGCCAGGTCCCTTGCGGGGTAGGCAGAGAGCACGGAGTGTCAAATATCTCTATTCTTGCACACC
>DWTO01000513.1:0-20750 GCA_018244755.1 Jemadia pseudognetus | reverse complement strand
ATAGTATGCAACAGAAGGACAGTTTTATAATGAAAATCCTGCAGTCGTCAGAAGTTAAACAGAACTTGTACAAACTCAACCCGCGTATGATACCGGACGACTTCATGCCGAGGTGTGAGATTTACATCAACGTAAACCAGAACCAAGGGGAAGACAAAAGGAAATCTCTTTGTGAAAACCAAGAAGGGAGTAGCAAAAAGGTAAGAAATAAAATTAAGAAGTAACTATATGTATAGAGAACAATTATTAGGGCGTTTTCACTCTCGAACCTTAATTTTGAGTCCCTGTAGATTTTGGGGTACAATCTGATATTATAGTAATACACTGTTTGTCATTCTGTTGCAGAACCAAAATAACCCCCGTGCTGCATCCAGTCCCGCGCGAAATCATAAAAGCGGTGCAAAAAATTTAAATTCAAATATTGGAAATGTTGTTTCTAACAAGTCGTCAGAATTGGAACTGACAAATGAAGGTATAATTTCAATTTCAAGATTAAAAATCGTTAAAATAAAGGCAGTCCCTACTCTGATTAATATTTTTTCCAGAATCTGATGAAGCGCCAAAAAAAAAGAAAACTAAGACTGAGTTTTTGAGTCCACAAAAAAAAGACACCAAAAAGTCAATCGTTATTCCCAGTAAGTGGTTATTATTACATCGTCACGTTGGGTCTCTTACGGAGTAGGCAGAGAGCACCGAGTGCCAACCATCTCTATCCTAACTGGTATTTCAATGGTACAGTTAAATATTTTTTTGGAAAATTGGTCGCTAAAAAAATCTCGAATAATTCAAGGGTTAGCACTTCTGAAATTGCAGGCTATAAAGGTCATGATAGGTTAATGCATTAACTTCAAGAATTATACATACCTAAGAATTATACATACTTTTACTTAGATTTTTGTAATCTAAGCGGTCTGTACGATTATACATTATAGCTTAGGTTTGAAACAGTGATTGAAAACATCAATTTGGACATATTCCTTTATCCCGGTAGGCGATGTATGTATTGCCAGATGAATCAACATATACAGTGAAACGCAACGAAGTCTAACGTGTAACATTAATATTGTTGCAGCCTTGCTCTCTCAAAAGGATAATGATAAAACATCCCCTTTAAAAAGAAATAAGAAAAAGTCTGCAAAGAATATGAATAATCATGTGGACATAAGAGCTCATTTTCTTATTGGCAATAAGAAAACCCAGAACCGAGCAAAACTTTTAAATGAAATAAAAAGTCAGAACACGGAGCTGTCAACCAAATTGCTTGATTTATTGATTGATTTAAAAACTCAGACTAAAACTGCCAAAACATGCTACATTTGCGACAATATTTGCGACTGTCAAATACTACAGAAAATGAGGGAAAAACCACGGGACAGTTGTAGCTCAGTTGTAAAGCTTGATTGTGGAACTAATATTTCCAATAGCAAATCGATTAGTAAATTAGATAGATATTCAATACAAGAATTTGACTTGCCTAAAACGAACACAGATGTCGTAATACCATCACTGAAGGAAAATAAAATTAGTATAAATTTACATGACATTTCATATTCTTCAGAATGTCGGCGTGATAATGACTTCAATAATACTACTATTAAAAGTGACCTTAAAAATGATCTTTACGTTTCAAATAATATTGATATTAGAAACGGAGTGGATATACATACAGATATACGTTCAAAGACAGAGACGGAAACAACATTACTACTTTCGACCAGCAGACATTTTGATCTAGGTAGTCTTGATGACATATTAACAACAAGTGCTGAACACGAAAACGAACCTACCGCTCCACTTCGAGTTGGCGAGACAGAGAAACATGTTGGTGGAATGCCTGGTGGGGATGTGACGACAATAGATTTAACTATTAGTTCTATTGCGTCGTGTTCTGGAAGTCCGTGTGTCTCCTCTGGGTTATCAATACTCCCCTCACAGCTGAAAAAACGAAAGACACGCAGGGAAAAACATGTCAATCTAGATCCAGAATCTAGGCCTGAAGGCAGTGCGGAAAAAATCTGGAGTCTCGACGATGTGCCTGGATTGATCGATTTTATAAATTTGAATTACCCTGATATCTCTGTATCACCGACACCTTCAACTTCGGCTGATCAGACGACAGAGAAACCCGATGCAGAAAGTAACAAAAGTACCACACGAGAGACAACACTGGCTCCAGACGGTGAGACACTTCGCTGTACACCTAATGCATCGGTTAAAAGAAAAAGTAGCGGCGATGTCATTGAATCTCCATATTTCAGTAAGAGACAAAAGTTGGACGATCTTAATGTGAAGAAAGACTCCGATAAAATTCAAGACTGTATCTTATCTGTTTTACATAATACCATTAATAATGACAGACACTTTTCAAACGATGCAGTAAATATAAACTGTAGCGCCTCACCATCTACATTGTGCATAAATGATAGTGACTTAGTAGTAAAAAAAACAAAAGACATTACAATCTGCACCTTAGCGGACAAATATTCTTACATTTCGAGGAAATCGCAGAATGTTACTAGAGAAGCGCCAAGTGCAAGAAAATTGAAGTTTGATAGGAAAATGCCAAAGGTAATTCTTTATATTCTTCTGTATAATGGCATACATATGAGAAGATGACAAGTTTCATTAAATTATTTAAGTACAAAGGTACCCTAAAACAATACTTCTTTTATGCTCTCTTGAGTTTACATGTAAATTGTATATTTTATATTTCAATACATTATGGTAATAAAATTAACTAGGTATATAATTGTATTTTCGATGCAATTAGATCAGTAATCACGTTTATTGTTTTTGACAGTAATGAAATAAAACAGTTAAGAGCATTTTAAATTCCTCGAATTGATGTAAACCTGAAACCCCCCTTTTTGTTTTATTACATTTTTACTTCTTAGTGTTGAGGCATTTGGCATTTCAGACCAGACCATTAAAAGTCTAACATCCTGTTTTACTAAAAATGTGCATAGGGTTAGAATTAAACCATGATAAGGTTACATAAATAACATATATTATTAATTATTTATGGGAATTTGATCCTTTACATACTAACGTAATATCACGCCTGTTATCCTCGAAGAGGTAGACAGAGGAGTGTCGTACACTCCCACGTTTCACCAGTTACGTTTATGTCCCACTATGAATAGGTGGTGAGCCTATTGCCATGCACCGGGCACAAATCCAGACTTCGGAGCCACTACTAGGAAATCTAAATTAGAAAATTCTACAGTGCCCGACCCGGGAATCGAACCCAGGATCTCCTGATCGGCCAGTCGCACTTACAACCAACACGACCAACGAGGCAGTCATATAAAATACATATATACAATATATGTATATATATAAAATAATTTAGTATAAATACTTATTTTTATATGAATAGTCAAGGTGGATGATTGGTGATTTTTTATATTTCGTAGAGAAAAAAAAGGAAAAATGAGTTCATAGATTCAGAGGCGCAGTTGTCGGGAGACGAAGATATCAGTAGTGGGGACGAGCTGTCTGATGACAGCGAGGGAAGCATCGCGAGCTTCATCAACGACAACTACACGCACACAGAAGAGGACATCCAGGCACACTACCTACAATCTGTCAAGTGAGTCATTGCACATCAGCCGTCGGTGGGAGAGCGCTGATAGAGCCCAGCACACGCGCTGTTGTTGTTGCTGCGTATCATGGACACCTGGATCTAATGCCTCAAAGTTATACACTGCGTTATATTAAATATTTACGATTTTCAGGAGCCCTTTAAGAACCACCGAGTAGCTACGAAGGCGATGAATATTCACAATTTGAAGCGCAAGACGCGTATGAATTAGTAAGTGATATATCAGCGATGGTGCTAGAGGACCTGTTGATGTCTTGTTGTTTCTTACTCCACTTTTCATTCTCAAGATTTTACCGTTATTTTTGTGTTTATCTACTGTATAATTATTATTATTTTTATTATAATTTCAGGATATTTTCAGTGTTGACTGTAGTGTAGATTCATCGACATTGGAATTAGCCGAAACGAGATTAGAAGCGAACCGAAATCGCAAGAAGTCTCGGACCAAACAACCTGTTGCATCAGACAAGGGCGACAGTCCAGTAATAAAACCTATAATCAAAAACAGAAGGAAATATTATGTGATCGACTCGGACGACAGCAGCTAACATATGTACATGATTTTAAAAATGCTATTCTAACATACTGCTTAGAATTGCAACTTTTTTCTCAGTGAGGTGATTTTAAGAGGTTCCTGTATGAACATAATAATTGTAATTTTTTTTTTACCGAAACTAAATGCTACCAGATGAAACAGGCAGTTACCGTCGGGTAGATTAGATCTATATAAATTGTAGTATTTGTTACTTTTCTATTGTTTCGCCAGTGCTTATGTCATAGATCGTGAGGCACATTGGTATAAAAAATTATTATAAAACATAGTATAAAAAATTAGTTTCAAAAATGTAATGTGTCACATACAATAATTTCAAGGAATTGGATTTTCTCCTAACATTTTTTGTTGATGTAAATAACATTTAATCTACACATATGATTGATAATCGTGGTGATAATAAATTATAACATATTGAAATGTTTTTTAATACATAATACTATTAAGTATAATTAGATATAATAGAATTTAGGGAAAAATTACATTATGCATGTATGTATTGTGTATGCATTAACGTAAATCATGGTTTAGATCTACACTGTTTCTACATAAGATACAGTCAAACCTGATGTAACTAATATTTAGTACTTACATGTTATAGTCCAATACTTTTTGAAAGAAATTTGTAATAAATTAATCATGCTTCAGTACACTGTCTATTGACTTGCAATTGAATTACAATTCTGCATGTTGCAAGTCACAAAAATATTTCTGCAGGGGATAGTTGATATGTATGAAAGTACAAGATTAATTTCATTCATCATAAGCAAATCTTGCAACAATCATTGGAAACTAAACAAATTCACACAAACTATATATGTACAAAACTAAAATTGCAAGAAAAGAAAAGAAATTGTGTAAGAAACTATAATTACAAATAATTAATTACAACTAATATTAGAAATTACACTTATCAAAAAACTTTCCTCTTGTTTTCGTCTGACAGTCAATTCGAGTTTGAATTTGAAAAGAAACACATTTTTTATTAGTCATCTTTAAATATAAATATTCAAAAGCACTCATCAAATAATTATATATTTAATTTTTACGTATATGGTTTTCACTATCCGGCTAGATACCGAATAGTGAAATTCAAAAATATTATTTTACACAAGGCGAATCATACTACAATAGGTTATGAACACCGTTTATTAAAATAACTACGTCGAAAACGTATGTTTCATTCATTAGTTTAGTACTGAAGGTTAACAAGTGGTCAATTGTGGTGGATGAATACCAAATTTTCGGCATTTGTTGGTAAGAGCCGACGCCGCTTGGGTTAAACAAATTCCACGTAATTGCAACTGCCAGGTGCCAAAAACAAATTCTGGCAACCACTGACAACTGAGGGTACAGTTAATTCGAATCAGTCGATTCGAAAATATGCCCACCAAAATATGGGTCGTGATTGCGATCTATTCGAGATGTCTTTAAGAAAAAGTCAATCTCGTTTACAATTGAATGTGGTTTTTGCCCTTTTTTCTTCACTTTACTAGTTATCGTCACTGTTAAATCGAAATATTATCAAATTGGCGATCATTTTTTTGATGACATTTCTTGTTAATCAATGAAATATAAAATCACGCAGAGAAGTGAAAAAACAATACAATAAACTAACTGAGAAATAAACACAAACAAACTGTCATGTAACGCGATAAAGGGCCGAATATCCGGTAGCCAGGTATCCGGCCAAACCACTATCCGTTTCATCTGTACTCCATACTCCCGTATCCCGTAGGCGTTAGACAAAAAATATTGAGATATACGTATTTACTTAATTTTGTGAAAGGTAATTCGAAATAATACATATTTAAAATTAAAAAGTAGCTGGTGAAACGTGGGAGTGTTCTGCATTCCTCTGCCTACCTCATCGGGGATTACAGGCGTGAAGTTACTTTTTTTTTTTTAATTATAGTCCATATAATAATTTTCTCTATATCATCTACTAATCTATTTATATCAATTTTCATTAGTTTTATTCATTGTAATACGTCAGTATTATTGTCATTTGTGATTTTATTTCATTTTACAATATAGGTGGGCCCTCTGTCGGACTATACTATCAAATTCCTCCAGCACCTCAAGGAATTTTTCGGAGTGATGTTCAAACTAGAAGTGTTAACGTCAGATTCAGACGATGAGGCCTCAGATGAGGAAGAACAAGCACCGGCGCAGAAAGTGAAGATGACTTGCGTTGGTATAGGTTATGTGAATATTAGTAAGAGGACCTTGTAAATAAACATTAATTGAAGGCTTTCGTTTTTCATTCAACCATGTCCTGTCTATTGTTTTGTAATTTGTCTATGAAACATCAAGTTCTATCAATTTACTGTATAGTTTTTGAGATAATTTTTATGGTAGGGGTATGAAAACACAGTCTGTAATAAAAATACTTTATTCATCTAGTCACATAAAATAAACTTAAAACACTAGGGTTGTAAAATAATTAAGGCACATTTTGAAATAATTTTCCTATTTTTACTAGTAACCAATCAAAATAGCGAAAGGAAACTCACGCGCTGTATAAAATTAATCAATTGCCTTACGTTTTCACTGTAGATACATGAGAAGTATAAAAGTAAAAAAAGGCAGTGAAATTCATAAAACTAAACAGATTAAAAATAGTTCTTATAATGATACAAAATATAGAGTATAAAACAATAAGTGTGTATAAACATGTTTAAAAAAAGGTAATAATAATCTAATTGTGTTTCTCAGAGTATATAGATGAAATTGTAGTATCAAAATCGACTGACTTAGAATATTAAAGTGATACAAAATAAATAAAGAAATCGAGTATTGCTGTCTCATTCTAAGAAATACGCTTCCGGTGATCAATAATTGAACACAGGAAGTCATGTTGGTGCATAAAATATCGCTTTCCATAGACACATTAGGAAGGAATAGAGTATTACAAAACACTTTCAGAAATACTATTTTAAAACTGTACTACGGCAGTGATGTCGCTTTAAAATTGGATTATTATTAGTTGAGATTTAAGGAAAATATCACAAATTACTTTTAAAAACACTTTAGGCGATTTTAAATATTTTACTTAAATTGTGGCTTGGGATCCTTGTGATGACTGAAAGCTTTTCTATGTTTGAATAATGGTAGAAATTAATTTTATAGATGCAAATAAAAAAATTGCACTTTTATTAATAAACAATATATACCTAAAGATAACTTATTATAATATATGTGGTATAAAAATGGATATTATTATTTTGATCTAATTCTGAGCACGGGGTGTCAACACTGGTCACAGATATTTAAAAATACATTGCTTGTTTGAAAAGGTAAGGCATTTATATCTACAAAATGTATCTAATGTGTGTGTAGCTGACATCTGCTTTTTGATGATGAAATAGCATTTTTTTTGTTATCCTTTGCTTGCTTTATATCAAACATTTAAACTGCTGATAAAAAAGCTCTCAGCCTTCAGCCCCTAGATCAATCCTTCGTGACTGGTGCCACTTGGACACCATCACGAGATTCACAGGTCCTTTTCATCACACCCGAGGCCTGCGGACCAGTTACAAATGCCTCCCACCGGGTCGAAGGAAAGGCCTTTAGGACAGATGTACTCCCAGCCGAGTAGAGATCCATTTTCGATCCTCGCACACGAAATAAACTTCTTGCAAGACGTCGGGTGCGGGAAGTTACCGATGTCTAAGCATTCGATTGAGTCTGAAAAACAATGTTTCATTCAGTTACAGTGTTACAGGAATCGTATTATTATTTGATATATTAATATGCTGATGGGAGAAAAAGAGACACATTTTAATAGAGACAACTTAGTATAGATGGTAGTCCTCTTATAAATTCATCATTAAACGACAGCGGTGCCCAGAAAACCGGGTGTGTTTATTAGATTGAATTCTTCTCCATTCAGTTAAGGCTGTACGTAAACTTATTGACCACAGAAATGAAACAATCAAGTTAGACATCTTATCGCTAAACGATTAAATGTAGCATCATGCCTGTAATCCCCGAAGAGGTAGGCGTGTGCCTACCTATTGTAATGTAATGTAATGTACGCTGTAATGTACTCATCTGAGCACATTACACTCCCACGTTTCACCAGTTACGTTTACGATTCATTATGTAGTAATGGGTGGAGACTCTATTGCCATACACCGGGCACATAACTATGGCGGACAAAACTGTGAGATCCCTCGTTTCTCCGTTAACACATGTGACCTCTGCTCTCTGACCTGTTCAATAAATCAACTGACCTTTTCCGTGGAGCACCACTTTTGTTCCTTCCGCGTACTTGTTTACCATCTTCTCATTGCTGTCGTCGTAATAATCGTAATGTGCTATCGGTCTGTATGTTTTGTTCTCTTCTTTCACCTTCCCCTTCTGGCCCTTCTGGATCTTGTCGAACGGCTTCCTGGTGGCTACTCTACGGGGTTTTTGGGTTGTAATCGTTTCGGGTGCAACGGGCAGAGTCGTTGGTTCCACGGTGGTGGAAATTTTCCGGGACACCGTTTTCCTTTTAGGTGGCTGTTTTGTTGTTGTTGTTGTTGTTACCGCCTGGGGTGTCGTTATTGGGGATAGGTATTGGTATTCGTCTGCAATGAACAAAGAGTTTCATTAACTGTGAATAGTATGTTAGCGAAATTGAATTTTGTTAAAATATATGTATTTGTTTTGGTACAAGTCCGTGAGAATGGGAGCCTATGTCCAGCAATTGACTGAGATAGGCAGATGATGATATAATAATTTTGGATACTGTAATGTTTGATTTCCACTGTACAAGAAAAAAATTGTAAAGGATCATGAATAATTTCATCACAGTTTTTTTTTCTCTGAAAGCAAGTACACCCCCAAAAGATAAACAAACGCGTTTCTTTCTGGAAGATGTTTGTGAACGACCATTAAATTTAAGTGATTGGATATGACTGCTATTGAAATGTAAGACATTCTACATACATGGAAAAGCTATTTGCTAATAACACCACTAAAAATATTTATTATATTTTAATTTTTCATTTTCAGAACGGACGAAATAAATGTCAGATACATAACGAATTGAAAATGTTTATGAATATGTTTTCTTAAATGTAACAGTTGCCTTTATTATAATTTTAATTTATTATTATCTTGCTCGATGTTGGCCAACTGCTCTAGATCCACCTCGTACGGTGTAAATGTGGACTGATTTAATTTTGTTCAAAGTAAAAGTTGAATTTCTGTGATAATATGTTATGTAAAACGAAAGTTGTCTTTATACTCGCACCATAGCCCAAATCACAGTACAAGATAATATTTAATTGGATTTCCAATAGAATTACGTAACATTTATAACTGCACGAAAATGGATTCGAAAACATTGTTGGTCTTACCAAAGATAGCACCAAGCATTGCACGTTATACTATTCCTTACTTCATAGAATAAAGTTATATCAACATAAAATGTAACATCACATCCGTAATTCCCGAAAAGGTATGGAGCGGAGTCTCACGTCACAACAGTTACGTTTACGTTATATGAAATGCGGGAACCTAATGCCTTACACCGTTACCATAATGTTAAGTAAATTCTTACCATCATAAGCCTTGGTGACAGGTGATTCCAGGAGATATTCCCGTGTGAAGTAGGAAGGTTCCTGACTGGGGCTGTACCCATCGGTCGAATATCCGAAGTCTACTGGCACCGGTATCGGATCATTGGAGCTCTGATATCTTCCAGTTGTCGGGCGTACTTTCTCGCTTGTAGCCTGGTACCTAACTGTTGACCTACCACCGAACGACACTGCAGACGTCGCTGGCGCTGAGAACCCAGCAGGTCTGGATACCTTGCCAGTAAAAAGCGTCGGGAATGTTGGTGGGATTTCTCGGTCACCTGAAACACCAGTATACCGTCCTGTGGATACATCTTCCCCCACATTCAGCGTTACTCCAGATGCGGTCGGAGTGATCAAGTTGGCGGAGTAACCTGGCCTTGTCCTGGTCGTGTATTCGTATGTCGCTGGCGAGCTAGTATCTGTAGGTAGACCAGTGTACCGAGCGGTCGATCCGTCCACGCCCACATTCTGAGGCCCGGAAATGGTTGGGTTGATTAAGTTCGTTGAATACCCCGGTCTGGATACTTTGGCGAATACATCGGCGGTGTATGTCGGCACGTTGGTATTCGAAGCACCGGTGTAAACTGTTCCCGTAGCTACTGTTCCCGTTTGTCCATAATCTGTGTTCGTGAAAGTCGGAGTGTTCGAGTATTCTTCGGTGTACGTCTGAACCTTGCTGTAGTCCTCTGTGTATTCGGGGCTGGTGTATTTGTATTCGACCGTGGTGTGTACGGGCTTTGCCTTTTTGGAGGGTCTGGGGATGTCGTCATAGTCCTGTATGATCGGGACTGGTGCGGTGAGGAGCTGGTGGGCAGCCAACGCTACAGCCGTTTCTGCGCTTATGTCTGCATCAAAACAGATTTTAAGTCTATTATTATGTTATACACAATTTCATCTTATTATTTTATTGTTACATTGGATGGAGATGTCATTGTGTTTTGCAATAGAGCGTGGAAGTCGGTTCAGAGTTTTACAAAAAGCGTTGTCTAAAAGAGCACGATAAGACATGAAAATTTAAATAGTTAAAATTTGGTACACTGCTTGTTTACTGAACGTTACTGATAACTAAGAATGTTTATAAAATATATTGTTACGTCTCAGCCTCTAATACGGGAGGAGATGGGCTACTTTACATGCATCACTAAAAAGTTATTAATATAACACGTATTAAGGACGTGACTGTAGTCTGAAATCACCGTACCTTCTACGGTTGTCTTCCCTTCTGTAGTCGAATCGGTGCTTACGTCACCCTGTGTTTTCTGTCTCAGCACTTGGTCCAGCTGGTTCTGTTTGAACGTGGCGCTGTATTTCTTGCTCTGTCGTTTCCTCTCGTCCTCGCTTGTCGCGGACGGTCTCTGGTCGTTGTCCGTGAGGGTCACCAGTGGCCGTCGCTGGACCTTACCCGTCTGTCGTGACGGCGCACGAGTCGTCAACGTGGGGTCTTCAATTGCGTCTGCGAATTGGTTCTAATATGTGACGTTTGTACGGGCTATTTTTACAAATTACACAAAGTTAAATATTTCATAATATGTAATAAAGATTGTTTCAAATTTCATTTTTAATCTGAAACTTGATGTGAAATATTCGTTTATTGTCATCAATATTTCTTTCATTGCACTGCACTCGTAAGAAACGGTGTCACTATTTCATTTTACAACTATTTGATATTACTATTAAACGTAGACCGTTGGATTAGGAGATTTCAGAGAACGAGAGAGCCATACATTTTGATTGTATCAACTACTTACCAATATCTCCTACGTCGACGATATCTTGCAAAATTTCTTCGCTGGTTAGGTCGTTAATGGTGGCCTGAGTGGTGGTGGTAGTGGTAGTAGTGGTGGTGGTGGAGAACAGGCTGCTGGTGGATACTGGACGACGTCGGCTCGCCACGCGGAACGGCCTCCGAGTTACTGGCGCTGCTAACGATGATGCTGAAGTGGATCTTGCTGTTGTCGCTGTGGTGAAATATTATTTGATTTTATTCATAGATCCCACGAAAATTATCATACTCATTGGTCCGTACTAAGATTCTCTGCATGGGTGGGACCATACACGTGCTTTGACATACTTGAGAAATCGATTTATTTCATAACTTAAGCGTGCAGGGCTCACGTTTCACCGTTATAGCATATAATGTTTTAAGTATATAAGCTAAAACAATTTCATAACTAAAAACCTATATTATACTGGCAAGTTATAAAAATAAACTCTTAGAAACAAGCTGGTTGATAAAAAAATAACTAGCCACGAACGAGTTAGAAAGCGCTATAAAAGTTTCACAGCAAGCGACCGTCTGTCTGTCTGTGTATATGGTGAGAACGGTTATGAAAGCGATGTTGTTTTTACACCAACGTTTTCACGATTACTTGAACGAGATTTTTCTGTTCGTTACCAGTTCATATGATGTTAAATTATTATTAAGTTATTATCCATGTGTAAAACAATATTTTTTTATTTATTTTTATTAAGTTAAATAAATAGTTACGATATATTCTAATACGATCTAATATAATACGATGTTAACTGTGTAGTACTTGAGATCAAAATTTGGACTGATGGCTGTGGACTTAGTGTTCATTAGGAGAGGCCTAGTGGAACAAAATTATACCGGAACGTTTGGGTCACTGTAAAATGGACGCGTGATGTTTGCTTGAATACATCGTTTTTGTGCTGCTGTTATTTTTAGTGTTGTTTACTTAGTTTAGTGATTTTTATCGTTTTAAGTAATATATCGAAATAAAAAATAAACGTTTAGCAGTGGACTAATACAGACCGATGATGATAAATTAAATTACTTTACTATGAGGTACCTACTTGACCGCTCCTGTGACATTTTGGGGATTTGGGCAACCCTTTTAATTTTGAATTTAAAATAATCATTATCGAATTTTAGTAACATAATTTATTCAATTATAAACACTCGTCTAAACCCATTTGTTATTACTGTACAGTGTATTAGAATATATCATAATCCAATCAGAGATTCCTTTGTTTACAGACATAATCGCCGGACATCCGGCTGACCATGTAGTCATATATTGATCGCATAGACATTTCGGGCTAACAATATGTGTACTGTACAGCTTACGAATTATCCTCTGCGATATTGCCCAATATGGGTATAATACTATTGATCCTTTCACTAAATAATTTCTGTTAATTTAATAAGCTTGATAAATACGAAATAACGTCGTAAAGTACGAAATATTCCTTTTGCATTAACTCGGTATTCTACCCAAGTATGTATTGTATTTAACGACTGCAATTTCAGCATTACATACATACATGTATACGACAATTTAGTGTCATATTAAATTAGTGCCGTGGGAAAATGACCCGTTTTGTAACCACACTCAAACACTATTATTGCGTGATTCTCACGCTCTTGTAACGAGCATTTTTTCCGCGATTTTCTGCTTAGAAACTACAATGGCTGAAACGGCGCTCTTGTATTAAAGGGGTTAATCTTGAAGACGATCATTTGTAATATATTTTAAATTTATAACTACAAGTATTACGTTATTATTACTTTTGTAAGCACCGCGCCAGCTTTACGAGGTGGGCAAACAACACAGAATTCCAATTACTTATCTCTAACCATACAAACTTAAGATACGGGCTTAATCCATATTTGTTACTCTTTTCATACACGCGTGCCGATTTCGGAGAGATAATAGTATGTATTTTAAATTAATTACGAGTGGACAAAAAAATGTTGATACAAATCAGTACTTATTTGTGCAGTTAAATTAAAAAGTTTATTTAATTACTCCCATCCGTGTGCATATACAAAAATAATAGAAATATAATTATTGTAAATTAAACACAATGTATCAGTTTTCCGATTATTGTACCTAATTGAGTAATCTTGTTATGTCCTTTGACTTATATAATAATGTCATATATGTAGTTGTTGGATTATTCATTCAATTAATATAATTATAGACATTATTATATTCAGACAATTAATATAATTATATGATGTGCAAGTAGTATCAAATAATATTTTTTTATATATTTGAAGCGTGTACACTACATGCAGCATTTTAGTGCCGTGTATTGCGAGTTGTGAAATGTATCGAGTGATCGAAGAAATGGAGGGAATTTATCATTGTGTTCACTAACGATGCTCATTAGTTCTTTAGGCACTAAACCTGATTCTCACAACTAAACGCATTTATATGTGTCAAGTTGAATTTGCTAAGCTATTATCAAGTTTCACAATCCCTTAATGACATCGTCATGTCTTTTTACTACGCCTTAATTAATTGGTCGTTATATTAACAGTAATGTGCTGCAATAAAATAAATTGCATAACATATGTATATTTTTTGTGGGAAATACAGAGTATAAATAAATGTACGAGGGGAATGATGAATGTAGAAAAATCAATCCATATCTACAAGGATAGAATTCTATTTGACGTTCGGTGCCCTCTGCGTAGTCCGTAAGTGAGTTGTACAGACGTTTTCGCGTAATGTCAAGTTAACGTAATATGTAATAATATTGGATATTAATAAAATGCGCATGAACAAAATTAAATGAGAAGTCATAATACATTGGCTTTCATTGAATACGCTTAGCATAATGTCACTAAGAAGAGAAAAAAAAAACATTTATTCCGCTTATTTATTCAAATGTAATCTCTTTTTATTTTTACATTACAAACCAAGAATGTCGATATTGTGATGTAATACAGTCAAAATCAAACCGCTTCTCTATGGCCTCTGAATAACAATGACGAAAGGCAGTCGAGAGAAAACGAGCATTCGTAAAGATATCAAACATAGAATCATCTAGTTGTTAATACACGTGACAGTGTCAACGTGCTATAAACGTTCATTCGATTCACCGATAGAGCGGGTGGCGTCACCGCAATCAGAGACGTACGGAGCCGGCAGATCGGTCCCACGGATAAGGCTCGTCGCTTGTACAATTTAGGTTTCACTATTTATGTCGCTATTAGTTACCAGATAAGTCCTATGTCTTGTACAGGATTTCTAAACCTAACAGGTACATCTATGTTTATTTCAATAATAGGTTTTATTTTTTAGATATTTTAATAACGGGTACGTAACAACAGGCTCACCTCCATTTCTATGGGATTCGTAATTTAAATTAGAGTCCTACACTCCTTTGCCTACACGTTCAGGAAAATATAGGCGTGACGTTATGTATTAACAGGCACTTATTTATATAAGTAATGTTTTCTAACATTATTTTATTATGTTTAATTCTTAGTTATCATAATAAAAAGCTATAGTAAACTGTTTGTGCAATGAATGCAAAATCACAGAATTAAAGTACAGTCTGTCATAATATCACGACGCGGTAGGCATTTTGTCTTTATTCTTATTTTTTAATTTCTTGTTCGTAATATGGCATGTTCTTATAACAGAAGAAGTAATAATAAACGAGTAATTTAATTACAGTGTTTATATAATTTATTGTCCCAGGCTTTTAAATTTGGCGCCATCGTTACATCGGAGAGTCATGTTCTCACGGAGAACAAGCAGTAAAATACGTCACTAAAAATAATTACACAACTTATATAATTTGACATGTTATCATTATCTATTTCAATTCCCGCCAAGAATTTAATCGCCATTTGTCATATTCGTTTTCGGGATATTTGCTAATGGTTTTTTAACCTACTTCAAAAGGAGGAGGTACTCAATTCGTCTACATTTTTTAATAGCCCGCTTCGCTGGCCGGAAGCAGTATTTTCATTAACAGTTTGAATTATTTTTAAACATTTTATTACGAAATCAAATATGGAATATAGCTTGCTTTTCCAAACAAAATAGCTTGTTTTTCCTCCTACTGAAAAGTACTTCCATAATACATTTAATCAAAATCAATTTAGCAAGCCACCTCCAGAAATGTAGTGGATAGACAAAAGATATACATAATTATAATATTAGATAGCACAGAGTATATTTACGGAAGTGTTTCTAGATACACAGTAAGATTTCACAAATGATAATACATTATAAACGGCTAAGTGGTAATTTATACCATTTTAATTAAACTTGTTTTTAGAATTGAATGTGTTATTATTATCTTAGAGTATTTTATCCATGTTGACTGACATGTATCTTGGAGTATTTTATCCATGTTGACTGCCTTGTTAGTCGTGTTGTTTACAAACGCGACTGCTGAACGGAAAGTCCTGGGTTCAAATCCCGTGTCGGGCACTATTAGATTTTTTAAATTTAGATTTTCTAGTAGCAGCTCGGAGTCTTGAAATGTGCTCAGTGTATGGCAACAGTCTCCACCTATTTCATAGCGGGACGTAAACGTAACTGGTGAAACGTAGGAGTGTACTACACTCCTCTGCCTACCTCTTCGGTAATTACGTTGAAGTTACGTATCTTGCTGGGAAATCAGTTTTTTTTATCGTATATTTATTCGTTCTATACATAAATAATTTTAAGTATACCATATTCAAGTTAGTATCACTATTCAACGCTTTTCATACCTTAATAAGTGGCAAATGGCAAGTGGCAACTGGCATCGCTCTCTTCATACATCTCAAACAGTAAAGGGCACGAGAGTGGCAAGCATGTCTAACTCGTGTTTGTTTATGAACGAGAACTAACACGAGGGGTTTGAGCGTCAACTCTTATTACCTAAGATTGCGTAAGGTGTCGAAAGTTGGCTTCCGTTACACTTGACCGACGGCTTTCTCTCATCTCTCCACTGTTCGCCGTGTAACAGGTCGAGTTCCCGGCTAGATTACTTACCGAGTTACATTATATGAGGAATATAAATATCTGCCGCGGTAAGTGCTCTTGTATTTTTAATTATTTTTTAAGTCGACTGTTAGCCCTTTTGTGACATTTTTATTTCGAGTATTTATTTGTCTTTTAATGAATTATCTAATTGTATATTAGTAAAACATATATGTTACGTTTTAGTAATTATATTGTGTATTAGTATCTATTTTATTTATTATACCCTGCATATAATATTGATGATCATTAAATTAATAATCGAATAAACAAATGAGTGAAGAACGAATGAAAGAATGACTGAATGAAGAAGAACCTAATGAACGAAGGAACATATGAATAGACAACACGTTTTGATTTGCTCATGAATAGAACTGCAGTTTTTGATGTTTAACAAAGATTTATTTACGTGTACAACATGTATTGCAGAGAGTTTATCCGATAAACATATGAGCTGAGAAAATATCCGGTCTCGCAGACATCCGGTGCAACTGGTGTAATAATATTGCTCATGAGTGTAAAATATTGGCAATATCCAACTATTTCTGTACTATTAGAGTATATAAACCTAGAAGTATAAAATTACATAATTTTACATTATTGGTTAATTGAATGTGTATTATTTTGACTTATTATTAGTAAAGTGTTTGTGTTTGGAAGTATACTACACTCTGCCTACTTTTTAGAGGATTGCAGGCGTGATCTTATGTTTTTTTTAAATTAGTAACAAATAATATTCGTGGTTGACTGGCGGAGAATGTCATTATAAGTCCGCACAGTGTAATCTAGTTAGTTGTATGTAGTTTAAAAATAAAGAATGAACAAATAAATATATGCGGATTAGTGTAGGTATTTTACTAATGAAACTATCAAGATTTAATACCTTTGTTTTGTTTCTGAACAGAGCTGAAAGCCATATAAATAAATAAAAATATTTACTTATATACACATTTACACACATTAAAGAAGAAACAACTACTAGACCAACGGGATGGTGTTAGGTACCCCCGTCACACTCGATTACATGCATTGTTTACAGGAGAAAGTTCTAGTTCAGCGTTTCACTGCTACCGCTACGGTGTAAAATCGCCATTGTTTTCTGATACAGTGTGAGCAGCGACAATAAATATCTTATCGAGTCGCACATCGGGTATCAATCTTGCGGGAAATATTGCACTTGTATATTAATGCAACGTCACGCCGGACCCTTACGGGGTAGCCAGGGCATGCCAATAGCGGAATATGGTTACGTAATGTTTATGGTGTAAATGATAGTAGTGGGCATTCGTACTCAATATTTCATAGAGATAATATGCGTATGAGGAGAAAATAAAGTAATAATGCGGCAGTTGCAAGCGCGACTGCCGATCAGGAGGTCCTGGATTCAAATCCCCGATTGGGCACTATGTATTAGGTTTTTCTAATTTAATTTTTTTAGTAACAGAGCGGAGTCCGCGTGTGTGCCCGGTGCATGGCGTATGGACGTAAAAGTAACTGGTGAAACGTGGGAGTGTTCTATATTCCCCTGACTACTTCTTCGGGGATTAGTGGCGTGAAGTTACTTTTTTATATAAAATATTATGAGTTCCACGAAATGTAGCTGTCCATTTCCTCGAAATTGCTTACGTCTCATTAAGACCGGTTTAATTTCGTACATTCGAACGATGCGACATTCCTTCGCACGCATATATTAATGACGTAAGTATAAAATATCATCGTACTATTAATAAGCAATACGTAAAGGGAATGTAAAAAATATACAGTGAATTTAAAAGAGTGCGTTATATTTTGAGGGTAGTTACAACACCAAATTATAGATATAAAATATTTAACATGACATCACGGCTGTATTTTTCTAAGGGGTAGGCATAAAAGTGCAGTATTCCTATTTTTCACTACTTACATGTCTCATGGAATAGGAGATGAGCCTATTGCTATACACCGAGCACAAATACAGACTTCGAGCTACTGGCAATTTTAATGTATGTTAAATGTAATATCATATTTCAGATTCAATCGTCGTACAGTTTAATTAACAGTAATATACTTAAAATTTCTATTAAATTATAATAATCAAACCAACGATACGACATTACATTGCTAGAGCAAATAATATGAAATTAAATCAAGTTTTTTTTTTATCAAACACAAGCGAATAAGCAGTGAAAGCGTAACAAACAGCCAAGCAGACTGAGCGACAGAGTTACGCTAATTTATAATATTAGTGCCGATTAATAATAAAATCAGTTAAATTAGTTACTGTAATTGTTACATTAACTCAAGTAATAAAAATTTTAATTGTTATTTATGTAACCAAAATAATACAGCGTTACCTAGTATATGATAAAGAGGATTAATATCTAGCGGATAGATTGCTTCATTTGTTTAGCGGTTGCAAGCGCGGGTGCTGACCGAGAGGCCCTGGATTCCAGAGGTCCCGGGTTCGACTAGGGTCTTAAATATCAATGCCTTTAGAATCTGTACTGTGTATGTGATTTAGTGTCAGACTAAATAATAAAATAAATCAATTTAATTACATATTAATACGTTCAAAATACCTATTGTTTATAAGTCTATTAGTATCAGTTTTTATTTAAAAGATAATTATTAACCTTTACACATCGACGTTCAAAGTGCATGATTATTGGTGTCAGATGTTATTTAATAAATAAATAATAAAGAACATTTTACATATCAATACTTTCCAAGTACTTGTGGTGTGCACGCCTTTATGTCAGGCTTTATTTAATAAATTCATGTTAATCAATTGTTTTCACATTTTTACCTTCAAAGTATGTACTTATTAATGCCCGATTTTTTGAGTAAATAAGTAATAATTTATTTGTTAAACTTCAACGCGTTTAATACCATCTTCAATTGGAATGTTGCATTCACTTTGAAGTGAGCCGTTGTATCGGTAGCCGGGCTACTAATGTTACGAAAGGCGAAAAGATAATGGTAATTGATGGAACGAGCCATTGTTTGCGTAGCGCTCAGGCGGATCCCCGTGAATCAAACTGACCATGAAAACTCTATACATATATGTATTTACATGTACTCGTAATTGATCTGTTTCACGGTACTGGACGAGTTGATGTCCGGACATAATGGTAGGGCGTTGATCTATTGTTCTGTGTTTGTAAATGTATGAAGACACTTTAACGAACATGGCTTGTTTGCGTAACACCACGCCTGCAATCCCCGCAGAGGTAGGTAGAGAAGTTCAGTACACTAACACGTTTCACCAGTTACGTTTACGTCCCACTATGGAATAGTATCTTTACGTACCACTTCATTCTTCGTTATAAAATGTGCAAATATTTCACAATATTTCAGAAATATTTTATACAATTTGATTGGACAATTTAAACATACATATGTGCACATTACATATATTCTAGTTGTAATCGCCATGGTCACGGTGTGTGCTAATCGGTGGCAATAATGCAACCGCACGAAACTTGCCAAACTCTCGATACACGTTAATTGGCGAGTTCGCGTGAGAATATCAGAGAGAAGTTATTTCATACAACGATACGTGAAATAAAACACGACGAACAAGTACGTACGTAATAAAATGCGCACACACATATTTTGTTATGATGGCTATGGTGCCGCGTATCCAGACCTAAGTGACTTGGCCGCGGATAGGAAGCAGAGTATACGGTAGAAGAAGTTAGGTTCTGCGATCCCTCTGCAGAAACCCCTCATGAGAGGCTAAGTCCAGCAGTGGAATTAGATAGTCTGATAATGTTATTAAACATCACTTGTGACCGTATTAAGACGTTCAAGCTACATACTATATGAGTATGTCACATGTACCTATTGATTTCTTGCGAGAATGAAGAAAATGTTTTGCAATAACATTAAAATTTAAGATTATGTGTTATTAAAATTCATATTTTTTGGTTAAAGAGGTACTTATTATTGCTGGCGGTAAATGTGCTCATTCATTATCGTTCATTCCTTTCATTCATTTAATGATTAATTACTGATTGCCATCCCGCTGTTGTGTGTGGGCCTCCTTACAATATTTATAAGCTATAGGCTAATAATATAAAAATATAAAAAATATCACAAGTTAATACATTATCAGATAGCGTCAAACTTCGCAGTAGAAGGATAAAATTATAAAAGAATAATTAACTATAACTTATATGTAGATGATACTTACCGACCGGATTAAACGTTGCTTAACATAAATTACCAATCCGAAAACAAGTATTAGCCGGTTACGAGTTATAAAATAGGAAAATATATGGTATGCATTCAATGTATATGTT